>JAVYIG010006415.1:0-118389 GCA_035222895.1 Strongylocentrotus droebachiensis
GTTTCAATGAAAAATTGGCTTCTAGTAAGAGAATACTTGATAATTTTCCATCTTTCTCATGCAGCGAGTGCTGGATGGCCACCATACTGTACAGCACTTGCTACGATAGATCCCTATGCGCAAAAAAAAAAAAAAAAAAAAAAAAAAAAAAAAATAATTTTTAGACAACATTCCGTACTGCCGTAATGGTCATTAATTTCCGTACCAATTATGGGAAATCCGTACTAGTTGGCATCTCTGCAAATGGTGTACCACAAGGTTCTATCGTAGGACTGAGTACTCTATATTGTTTTTAATTCACATTAATGATCTTACACATTCTTCTAAAAAGACATTGTTACTATAAGTTTTCAAGCACAAATCAGCGCCTTTAACTGCACCTCGATGTTAAATGAAGGTCCTTCCCCGCGTGGGTTTTCGGCAACAAAACAACAACAACAACCAAAAAAAATTGGGGGTGCGGCCTATACGGCGCTGCGGCCTTATCGCCGGCAAATATGGTATCCATTATTTCAAAGTCACTGCTTCATACCTTATTGTTGGCAAAATGCCTGTAGTCATTCGAAGACAAAAGCTTCTTTTTCTCCTTGAACATATCCCTCTTGACCACCTCTCGCCAGTCGATCTTCTTGGGGTGAGGGCGCTCTGCGGTCTGGCGCTCGACCTGCCGCTGCAACTCCTCCGCCGTGTCCTGCAGCTGGAGTATCTCTCGCGAGACATTCCGATGGACTTCTTCGGGCGGCCTGGGCGGGGCGGGTGGGGCTTGGGAAGGATTGGTCAGGCGCACTGCTACCTGGTGTGATGTGTCTGCTTTGTAGGTGCCGTCATAGTATAGGCTCAGGCAAACAAAGCATGTCAATGTGTAGCACAGGGCAAAGGCAAGTATTCTGTGCGGTTTCTGTAGTGGTAAGAAGCGAGAGGACAAGAATGGAATTAAACGTGAGCAAAGGTACATTAGATTCTTCACATTTCAGCTAGGAATGAGTACAATGAGGCCATAACATCATTCATGATATTGAACCAAATCCTTCATATGCAGGGTACATGTAGTAGTTTTCTAACCCATTTTCAACCTGGAAAAAAAGATAATAAGATTGATTCACTGTCATTACCACACTGCTATCTTAACATTGTATCTCTTGCCCAGTGTACATTGTGTAAGCTACTAGCCATAAGGGCATTAACTGCCTGTATACAAAAAAAAAAGTGAACATGCTTTTCTGGCTCTAAGCATATAATACTATATTTAAAACAAAAACAAGTGACATTGAAATTACTGCCAGCATTTTAACACATTTCGTTACATCTCTGTATCATAGAAAAGCAGAGCAATAGAGAGGATCTCAATCATAGACACCATAGACAGACTTGTGCTTCATAGCCTTCATGTACACAGTCAAACCAATAAGAATTGAATTGGATCTACATGTACATGTAGGCCCTTCAAGGAAGTCTACATGTACATGCTGCAAGAACACACAGTACCATTTTTTTTTTTTTAAATAGTGCAACTTGAGAAAAACTCAAACTATGAGAGTAACACATTTTAATTTCATATTACAATGGCAATCATTTACATTTTTTCTTTGAATTCTAAAGACATTAAAAAAAAAAAAAAAAAAAATCATTATTCACTTGTTGGAGGCCCATGCTATGCATAACTCAGGAGCTGAAGAAATAAAACCCTCTTTGATTAACAGCTGTTGTTAGTTTGAACTTGATAACAGGAGTACATGTGTTTGTAGTGATACATGTTTATAGAGTTGTAGTGAAAATGATATCTGACCATGTGGTATGATCCCGCAGCTACAGTGTACATACATGTATGATTGACATGCCAAACATGTTTCAAAGCTTTCAATGCATTGCATCGGGATATTTCACACACCGAATACAAAAGTACATCTGCTAGATGCAGAATGTTTCTCAAAGTACTTTCAACCAAATCGCATGGATGTAGATAAACCTGTCACTTGCTAACCATTGAATATATACACAGCCCCTCATTCAAGACGACAGCCAGGAATTTGAAGGTGACAAGGAGGATTTGGCATCATCATTACCTTCGATGATGGCATCCTTTCAAGAGGATGCACGTGATGATGGTGTTTGCCCGGCAACGCGGGACGATCTGACGACTCTGAGGAGCATGCCGTAACTACCCTGAATTTACTCTGGCTCACGCTAATACGCATAGAGAGCGATCTGGCCCCGTTATGAATGCCCGACTGTCATATCTAGCTTGATGTATAATGCATCATGTGGTGGGTTGCTAACCATGCCATGGGCAGGATTGACCTGACTTGCACAGTACTATCTGGATGGTTTGCCTCTGTGTGACTGTTAGGCCTGTCTTCATCAGCTCAAGTTTGTCAAATAACCTGCTATCTCGATCGCAAATTAACCAGTTAATTCGCGTCTTCATCAGCCTGCAGTTGTAATTAGCGGGATATTTGGTTGAGAACATATCCGAGTAATCTCAGTCTTGTTTCCAAAATATCCCGCTATTTGGGAAATAGCGGGCTAATTTCGCCTGTCCGAGCTAGTTTGTGATGAGCGTATCGGTCTGGTGAAGATGCAATTTTGAGCTTCGGATAATATTCAGAGTCTGAAAATAGCGGGTTATTTGGCAAACTCAAGCTGATGAAGACAGGCCTAACGAGTACGCATGCATGGGGACTGATCGCAGAGGAGAGATGGAGTAGGAACGAGAGGGCAAGGAGCGGGAGTAAGGTGTGCCGGTGAGATGACCTGGGGTGCCCCTGAGGAGAAGGCAGCAAGCGAGGGGCACAGAGCAGGGTGATTTACTGTACATGCAGTTCGGGATCTACACATTCACAGTAGCATGTTGATTCGAAGCAACTATTGTGATGATGATTTTCAAAGTTATGTCATCACTATGTACAAACCAATGACTATTAAGGATGTAAGGTCACAATACATTAATTTTCTTCTGCAAATGAGAACTCATCAATGTTAATTGATTGTTGGAAGAGAAAATGAAACTACCGGTAGTCATCATCATTGTTAATTATGATTAATGAGGCTAAAGTGGCTATAGATACTATAGGGTAGCAAAATAGCTTGTCCAGAACCCATTATTGCCACAGATAATGCAGTCTGCAAAAGGGACTTACTGCCTGCCTACAAAACCCCATTGTAAACAATTTTTCCTTTAAACACTGTATGGCCATTTGACATCTACAAAATTGTACATGGAAATAAATCTTCTTTAATTCAACATGCACGAACTGATACATTGCATGTAAGGTCGGCTGTATGAATGGCAAGGTTTTTAATTTCAATTTTTCTCTTTGATAAATACTACATTATTTTAATGTAAACATCGCCCTGTCTATAATGTACATGTATATCTGTCAAAATGCTAGTACATGTACATGAAAATTAACAGATATTGTATTATACAAGGAGTACTTTTGACTGATTCAAGAATTCACATGATGCAAATTAAGGCATGCACACAGTTCACCCGGGAGCTCCTATATACACCGCCTCGGTTCAAGTAATGCAAGGAGGGATGTATCGTAAGTATCATTTAATAAAGCGCTCTGCTGGGGGACAAACAAATCAAATGGCTACATCAACAGAGCCATCACTAGCCCCCTGAACATGTGACACGCTCCCGAACATTGATCACCAACGTCAACTATGATCCACCGTTTGATCAATCCAAACAAATGTGAATCGCTCGAGGTGCGAGCTACTGTACCCAGCGCATGCAGGGAGGGAGGCACAGCAAGGGGGCAAACCTCTGGCTGGCCGGCCGGGAGGAGAGGCACACTAGAGCTGAAGGGGAGGCAGGGGTGAGAAGTGCAAACCAATTTACATTCAAATCTATTTAGATATGTGCAAAACTTGAACAGAGACTACATGTATGCTACAGGTCTTATGGGTACAAGCACATATTCCTATAATGTGTCATCGTTTGATATAATTATGTGGAAAATTATCCAGAAACTGTTTGAATAGAGAGCTTGTCTACCGGTATTTGACTTGTGGAAAATTGCAAGAAACTGTTTGGAGACCGAAAAGGTGTTACCTCACATGTAAAGCCTACTACTACTACTTCTACTACTGTAGTAGGCACATGAATCTTCCGATGACCACATGTATTATTTTATCTCCATCATGAATAGAAGATCCCATTTAACCCTTCTCAGGAAGATGCTATCATCACTCTGCCTACCGGTATAATAAAAATAGTTAGATAGAATGTTCATTCAGAATACTAGCTAAGAAGCTATGAGTGCAATTTTACTGATTTGTAATAGGAATATATGTAGACATAACACATGGGGTCTGAACTCTTCTCTGTTCCAAAGTGAAATACAGTATGATATCCTATTCCCCATTCAAATCAATGTACATTCAGTTTCAAACTCGATCCTGCCTGGGGTGCAAAAACATCATAAACCAAGCCATATCATAAACCATGCTTAAACTGGTGTCATTTTACAACTATTGCCTTGTAAGTTTAAAGGTAATACAAAGTATTGGGAAATTTTGAAAATTGGGTGGATAGTGAATCTTTACAATTTTGATATATTTGGAAGACCCTGTGGATGTATAATAAGCACTAAAAAAATTAGCCTCTCAAACACTTCTCTTTTCAAAAAAAATTGAATATAAAAATTTACTGGTGCTCCCGGTAAATTTTGATAAATTTCAAATAGCGCCTATGGCCGTACAATGGTAGCTGCGACCATGAAAATCTCAGAATATGTAGTTGTGATATATAATTTCCAAATGGGAATAGCTAATCGGTCGATTTTAGTCAAAAAACATTGTTTTATAGCTTAATTAATATCTTGACCTTGAGAGGGAGCTATACGACATAAGAAGTTTATTATTTACAATTTCATAATTTTAGACTCGATTTCAACCGCGACAACGATCAATGAATATTGTAGGAACACATACGCTTCCAATATGTTAATTTGAACCAAATTCATGACCCCATACCAAAACTTTATAATACCTTTAATAGCTATGGAGGATATACGAAAAAATAATAGACTACATGTTCTTTATTGGGGAAACAATTGGGGAGTTTGGGAACGGAAAGAGGAAGTTCTATTACAAAGAAAATGCCTGGTTGACGATGAAATACAATCTTCCAATTAAACTGTACATGCATGAACGGAAAGATGCTCACATACAATGTACAATGTGGTGCCAAATTAGACGGATGATTGATTGATTGGGCAGTCTCGCTTGTCAGTAAGCTGAAAAAGTATGAAAACATTATGTAAACACTGTCTGTTATGATTTATGAATGTATTCAGCCATTTGAAATATCATTTCTTATTTGAATAACAGTTTTGCAGTTGACTCTAAAAGGCACCCAGGACGAATGTTGACAGGCCACTAATGTGCTTTTCATGATCCTCCCGCTGCAGATACATGTATGTCATTACATATGTTTGCATTGAAGATTGTATAATTTTGTTTTTATCTTTGAATACAAAATAAATAAATGAAATGAAATATCATCTGCTTGGGGCCAGCAAGGTTGTTAACTCTGTGTTGAAGTATAGGACTTTCTCTTCTGTAGAGCTCCACTTTAAATTTTTGGGAAGGGGTTCCGGAATGAACTTTCTACAGTCTGTATGCCTTTTTCCTGTAAAAAAAAACACATAAATATTTAGGGGGTCTAGACTCTTGACTTAAAGAGAAGGTTGAGTTCTGGGAAGAGGTGAAAAATAATCTGTGAGCGTTATCATTGTATCAGATAAAAAATGTTCCCTGAAAAGCATGGCTCTTCAAATGCCCTAATATTCTAAATATGGCATGTAACATCATAAAAATAGGGACAGATTTTTATGCCACATCTTTCTGTGTACAGTGCTTGTAACTTTATAAGGACTGGACCACATTTCTTATCATTTTGATGATTCCAGAAACTTATAGTACTTATATGCCTTATGATCAACCTTTTCTATTCAATTCCACAACGTTTCTTTCAATTGCATGAATGATCAGAACTCAACTTTATCTTTAAGGTGCTCTTGTGTTCTGGGTGTCTGTGAGTGTCAAGCTTTGCCTTCTGGCTCCAAACAGACGATATTTGCTTGTTATCAGGTGACTAAGAGGTGAATTCTTTTAAGAATAACAAATTTCAACATTATGATCAAGGACTTGTCAACAAGCAGTCTTTGACTGAAAGTACACTGTACAAAATAAAACGAAATGAAAATGACTTACCACCAATACCAGTAGCAATTTCATTGTGAAGATAACTAAATTATATTTCTCCTGCACCAGTGAATTACACAGTGACTATAGACTCACTTTCAAAATGGGTAATCCAAGTGATAAAATCAAAGGAATGAAGAATTCAAGACGGGAAATGAGATGCGTTTGAATACACACAAGGTTCAAATGTCATTAAGCTGCTGCAGCTGTATAGAATTTTAACTCAAGTACGAGGAATCTATAAAAAAGAGAAACCCTACATATGAGCAAAGTACGCCATAGTCGTATGAAACAATGTCCAACACAATAATGACAATCGGAGCAGAACAGCTTTAAAAATGACACTGGCATATGTGTACTAAAACTGGCACAATGTTTGTATGTACATGTAGATGTACAGCACAATAATTAGTACAGTATGTATGCCTTCATGTGGACAATGTTCAACAAAATAATGACAACTAGAGCAGAACAGCTTTCCAAATGACAATGGCATGTACTGAAACTGGCATAATGTACAGCACAATAATTAGTATGTGGGCCTATCACAGAATCACAAATGACCATCTGAATAGCTACTTCCCACTTGATTCTCTCTTCTGCTAATACAGGAAGGCCTTTGTTTTTACATGAAAGCCTCATAATAAAATTGACACATGATTGATTACAAAGTGTGCTGTTCTTGAGATTATATTCGACATTGAGTTTCTTTGGACAGGAAATAGTCAAATTGCTTCATTTGCACTCACAGACAAAAAGGATTACAGAGTTTGAATACAATGAATGACCGAGGGGACAGCAGGAATTGAGTAGATCATTGGCATTGCGGCATCATGATTCAACTAACTATTTCCAATCGGCACTGAATTAAACGTTCATCAAATGAGTCTCTGACTTCAATTTACATGCCAAAACATGCGTATATGACCTAGCATGTTTAATACTCATTCAGCATGTTTCTTCAGGACACCTAGAAAATAACAGTATTGTTTACCCAAAATAAACCCAGAGAGTAACCCCTATCTGCATGTAACCAGTCTGTTTTTACAAAAGTGCAGCTGGTTAAATGTTGTAGCAGACTTGAGCGGACTTTAGCGGGTGTACACTGGATGATTTGAAAGTGGGCGATGCACGCAGCAATGCATTGTGCCGCGTGCATGACCTACAGGTATGTATGCTAACGCTTCAGTCGGGAAACGTTTCTACGGAGCTGAGAAGGCGAGCATGTACACATCTGGAAACGGATGCTGTCATGTTAACGTTATCATTAAAATCTAATTATGGTGTGTTTCCTACAGAAGCACGCACCTGGAAAAGCCTGGAAAGTAACTGCATTATAAATGCTTTAGAAAGTAACTGCATTATAAATGCTTTAGAAAGTAGTCGCCGAGTAGACATTTCACACTATTAATTTCACACTTTCTCATGCATGCACATGTTCATGCACATTTTGAACTTTGAACACACAAACAGTATACAAAAGTTTGAATAAAATATTAGCATTGCATACATGTATATTGTGTTTCTTCCAGGCCTGATTTCTTCTTTGCAAATGTCATGATTCAATATACATGTACACAGCTACTAGGTTATGCTACTTTAGCACTCGCCACTTTACTAGGCGGCAAAACAAAGGAGGGGGAAGCAACATCGTAAATTTAAAAAATAAAAATAAAATATATGTAAATATATATGTAAATGTACATATATTATTATGAATTAAGAAAATAAAGTAAACATTTAGGGTTATAAGAATCAAGATCTCAAATATTTTTTTATAGAGTGTCTCATCCTTTCACAGGATTAAAAACTGGGCTAACTGGGCAAAGTGGGCTTATTGGGCAACTGGCTCGGAGCCCCTACCAATCTTTTTATAGCCAAAAATATTTTAAATATACACTTGAAAGAGAGGGGGGGGGGGGTAATCTAAAAGCCTGGAGAAGAGTTCATAAGCAGTGTTAAAGGTAATACAAAGTTTTGGGAAATTTTGAAAATTGGCTGGCTAGTGATTCTTTACAATTTGGATATATTTGGATCATTGGATGCCCCTGTGGTTGTATTATAAGCACTAGAAAATTTAGCCCCTAAAACACTTCTGCTTTCAAGAAAAATTGATTATCAAAATTTACCGGTGCTCCCGGTAAATTTTGACAAATTTCAAATAGCGCCTACGGCCGTACAATGGTACATGTAGCTGCGACCATGAAAATCTCAGAATATATAGTTGTTATATATAACTTCCAAACGGGAATAGCTAATCGGTCGATTTTAGTAAAGAAATATTGTTTTATAGATTAATTAATATCTTGATCTTGAGAGGGAGCTATACAACATAAATAGTTCATTATATATAATATAACTTTAGACTCGATTTCAAAAGCGACAACGATCACTGAATATTGTAGGATCGCATATGCTTCCAATATGTTCATTTGTACCAAATTCATGACCCCATATCAAAACTTGTATTGCCTTTAACTGGCCCTAAAACATGCAAGCTTTACTTCCTTGTCATACATAGTATGACATGTCACCTCTGCCCCGCAGGCCTATGAAATTGATTGAATAGGTTTTGTTTCTTTCAGTGCAAAGATAGATAGTCATACAATACCTTCAGCTGGGACATATACAGGCTCTAGAGTCCAATAGTGTCCTTCCATAAAACTTTATATGCATAAATCCATTAAAATCAATATCTTATTAAATCACAAGATGGATTTAATGTATGTACACGTCCAGTGTAGTTCCAGGGCTTTTTTCTGCTCAAATATACAGGTACCTGTAACTGTAAGGCCAGGGTAGATATATGATGGCAGAGCCCTTGGGAGAACAGTTTTAATATCCCAGGTATTAAAACAAGACATACCACATCATGG
The DNA here is from genome assembly GCA_035222895.1 of Strongylocentrotus droebachiensis. Lineage (NCBI taxonomy): Eukaryota > Metazoa > Echinodermata > Echinoidea > Camarodonta > Strongylocentrotidae > Strongylocentrotus > Strongylocentrotus droebachiensis. Next base: position 9,093 of record JAVYIG010006415.1, read on the forward strand.
AATGCTCCCCAGGGAAGCCTGAATCCGATGACCGGGGTAATAATATGTGCTGCGCCTAGAAACAAAGTATTAGGCGCATTATAAATGTGAGCTATTAATATCATTATCATCATCATCATCATCATCATCATGCATGAACAAATAAAGGCAAAGTATATTGATGTTAAAACGGGAATCTCCAAGTACACCCCAACTGTAGCCTACAAATGTATATGTGCTTTTAAAAAATGTCATTGTCAATATTATTCAGCACAGCTTAATTTCCAAGTACACATGTACATGTACACACTTTCAGAATGCATTATAAGGCTACTACATTGTAACAGTATGTGTGTATCTTTCATCAAAACAGAGATTGTGATAATAACAAAGTTGTTTAATTGTGCATGCTATCTAATTTGTTGTTGTCCTTGCCTTGGGAATATATCTCCAATCTATAGGGGAATCAACCTTGATTAGGGCAGTAAAATAACAATTATCTCTCATGTAAATTACAGGAACTGGTCGATGATGATGGTGATAATGATGATAATAATAATAATAATAATAATAATGCTCTTCTAACTCAGGACCCTGCAATTATTATTACCCCAGCAATGCCACGTATCAATCAACACCTGGGTGGAGAGTGGGAAATATGGCTTAATGCCTTGACAAGGGGCGTTAGTGCCGGACTGGGCATCGAACCCTCAACCCTTGGATTGAGAGTCAAGTGAATGAACGAATGTCCATATAATTATACACATGTATACTACACCTCCTAATAAACCTCATTCAGTATTATGGAGGAAAATACTTCCGCCTATGTGACCTAGTTTATATCTAGCTTGAATCAAATCGCCCATAGTGTTGCTAAATAGAAATATACTGTTATTGTAAATATGTGGACGAGGGATTCAAACAATCAATAAAAATCAATAATGCATGGCGCTTTCTTACTATTGTTCCGTAACTCCATACACGTCTGTTCGCTTTAGCATTTGAATTTGTAGGGAATATTTGAATGAAACATTTTACATGCAAGTTCCTCTGTTAAGCAAGCTGTATTCAGTTACTTGAAAGGGAGGGAGGGCGAATTAATTATGTAGGGCAACTGGATTTAAAAAGTGATCCGACACTCATTTTGTAGCTTTATTTCATCTATTTTTTTATTTTTTTTTACAAAGCTGGAGTATTGTTCACCAACCACATTTCCAATTTGAAATTTGTATAGAATAAGTGATCTCATATTTCAAACATTCATTACTCTCTTATTATTTATCTGATGCATTTACGGGTAATTTTTTGCAATTGCATTTCTCTATTTTTCTGCTTTCATACAAATAAACTTAATGAAAAAAGGTTTGGTTATCAGGTCCTTGGTCGAGGATACAAGTAGAAATTTGATTAGCCAGCAATTTTGAATGCTCATCAAATTTCTACTTATCATTAAATTAAACTGCTTAATAATCATCGCCGATATACATGTTGGTGTCTTTAAACCTGCAATAATGGCTTAAAAAAAAACTACCAACGTATGAAATGATTGGGGAGAGGGAGGGGGAGAGGAAGGGGGAGGGGGAGAGGGAGGGGGAGAGGGAGGGGGAGAGGGAGGGGGAGAGGGAGGGGGAGAGGGAGGGGGAGAGGGAGGGGGAGAGGGAGGGGGAGAGGGAGGGGGAGGGGGAGGGGGAGGGGGAGAGGGAGGGGGAGGGGGAGGGGGAGGGGGAGGGGGTTGTATAGTGTACACATCCCTTGAAGTCAACATGTATACAGTATGTACAGGCTGCTGTATATGTTTGTTGAGTGTTTAGTGTCAGCACTAACAACACAACGTACATGTACGCTTTTAACAAGATAATCGAATTAGAAATTGTAGGTTTAATAGGGATGGTGCAACTGAATGTACTCATAATGTAGAAAAATGCACCTGTTGATCACATCCGATGCTATTGTAATACAAAGTGTGCAAACTGAAACGAACAAATATATGCCAACTTGTTTCTGTTAAAACACCCTACAGGAAAATGTATACGTGGCCTACATAAACATGTATTAAGTATTTCCCCGAACTGGAAGTGAAATAAATAGGATCTATTTCCTTGTTCGGACCTGGATAACAATGTCTCTTTGGACCTATCCTCATCAGACCGAAGTTGCAAAATAACTTGCCTTTTTAACTAGCCCCAACTCAAATTAGCCAGCTAATTTACGTCTTCATCAACCCGCAGTTGCAATTAGTGGGCTATTTGATCAAGAAAATATCATGAGAAATCTTGGTCTTGTTTCCAAATTTTGCGCCCGTTAGAGCTAGTTTGTGATGAGCGTTTCGGTCTGGTGAAGACGCAATTTTGAGATTTGGGAAAATATCTCAAGTCTGAAAATAGCGGTTATTTTGTAACTTCGGTCCGATGGTGACAGGCCTTTTCATACAACAGAAGAAGATAACTTGATATAAAATCATGGTTAACTCACCAGGGAATGCCATAGAGTGCACATACACTGTATGACCATTATTAAACATATTACATGTGTACATGTACATGTACTGCATGTAGTTTATTGCAAAGTTACATATTTGCTGAACATTGCAAATGCTGGTACATGTAGTTGGCAAACAGTGAGTGGCAAACAGCGAGTGCCCAATTTTGGAGACATTTTGTCAATGGGGTTGGGTGGTGCTATAACAAGTAAACCTTTGGTAAAATGGTTTATGACGAGAATCATCATTTATATTAGGAAAGGAAACTTCTTTAACGGATAAATGCCTTCATCAATGTATTTTTGAAACAGTGTAAGATCTACATACACATGGGGCAGACATCTCATTTGTTTGCTTATACATGTATATCAAACTGTTTTGTATTCATAAATGTCATGGTACCAGGAAAATCCCTTCAGTAGGTGATTTGAATAGTGTTTGTAACACACAGGAGGTCTTAAATGCTACTCAAGCAAAAGTTTTTGTATGAATCCTTGAATCGCCCTAGGCTTGCAATGTTGGAAGCTTGTTGCAAGAGGTGAACATGTACGGCACATTGTAAATTATGCACACTGTACATATACAACTGCACACATCCTTTAACATTCTTTTTATTGTTCTTTAATCTTTATATATGCCATTTACACTAAAAAATTACCCCATGTGTACATGTATATGTACACCTTGTTCACTATACATTCATTATCTAGATGTAGAAGTTTCTGAATGATTTTTCTCTGGTGTTAAGGGGGCTTCTACAACTGTACATACTGTTACATGTACCTTATCATGATTACAGACTATACAAACCACTAGTGACCAGTACAGACAATACATTACACACCTCTTTAAAAAGAAATCCCATGATTAGTTCTTATCACTAAGAACTGCCAAAGATTAGACCCTAAACCCACACCATGTCAGCCTAATATTTGTTCAAGAATTACAAGTCAAGAATTACAAGTCTAGAACTGCATGATAAACATCCCTTTACACAAAAATCGACTGCCTGATGCAGAGAGGAAATGTCAAACCAAAAATGTTATGACAGAAAAGAAAACTACAGTGTAGTTCAAAATGAATGAAAAGTCTAGGCTATATGAGGGAAGGTGTACATGTAAATGACTTGTGAGTTGTGATTAATTAAGTTATTCCCTTTCATTTCATTGTTTTCTATGTTGCCATTTTTCTTTTCTTTTCAGTTTTGAAGACCCCAATATTTTTTTTTAATAACTTTTACACAACAATTATGAGTGCAGGATAACATTATTTTCTCCCTACGGAACTACTGTGTGCATTCAGCTCTAAAAAGAAAGAAATACAAAATTCAAAAATATAATCTCAAGATGAAAGCTACATGTAAGAAGCTACTGCAAATTCTCAAGGCCTATGGAGCAACATTTACTTCACTCGTTCTGAACTTCTGATGACGGCAAAGACCAAACTCTTCCCCCTACAATGTTTTTTAATAGCTCCAGATGATTTTTTTGGAATGGAAACTAACTATTGTATTTGTACGATAAAAATTATAAATGGGCAATTCCAGGCCTATTGATGATAATAATAATAATAATAATATGTCTTGTTTACCAAGGGTAGCCTCATCAGTATTCATACTGTTCTCCCTGAGGGCCCTGCAATCATATGTCATTATTCAAATTCATCAACAAGGAACTACATAATCATGATGATTAAAAACCATAGTTACCATAACAACCAAACAAAGCTTGTTATAAATTCCCCTCTACGCACTAACGATAATAAGATAATATGAAAGTGCATGTATCGGGCACTTTGCATCTAAAAATGAACTGTGACAACCAGCAAGATGGTTACCTAGATACTACATCAATCATCATTATTATATGGTTTCCAATTAAGTTTTGTCACACCAATTTACACAGTGAAAAGGGCAATTCTCATGCAAACATACTATTTCAATGGACCATGTAGACACAGGCTGCTAAACAGTCTTTGTAGAGGTATATATTGACTTACTTGCAGTATTTGCATTAACTTGGAGACAGGAGAAAGAACATCTGAGGAATCATGTGTCTTTAAGACTCTCTCAGCAGCAACAACCTTTTCGCTTTCCATGTCTCTGTGGCCTAAGGTGCAACAGCGCAATTTCAGCGCTTCGATTTGACCTTACCTACTGCAGATGCCGCTACTGTACGCTACGAATGATGGTCTCCACTGAAGCGCTTGAATCTCAATATCAGAACTTAATTTTTATTTCTCAGGTCCCTCTACCCCTTTTCTGCTTTTCATCATTAGAGCAAGTTCTCATAGATTTCAGGCGAATGACCCGTGTTTGGAGAAGGTTACGAAAGTTGGCTAAAAAGAGCACAGGTGACGAAAGCATAGCGATGAAGCATGACAAATTAAACAGGTTGCTACATCCAAAAACATGGAAGTTGTGTTATATTAATATTAATTAGATCAATTTATATAGCACAGGTACTATATAAATATACTCTACTGCGCCGTGATAACAAAACTCCTAACAGTGGTACTTGACAGACACACAATCAACAGCTATTCAAAAGCTCCCAAAAACAGGTGCAACTTCAACATAAGTTTTCCGGTCCAAGTATCTACATGTATGAATGTGACGGATATTGTATAAAAGGCAGATATGCATGCGTTGGATACACATCCATGTACACGCTTCTCCATGTTTAAAAACTAGAATCAAGCCATACATGTACACCCAGATTTCTCTCAGAACTTGACGGTTTGACTGTTTGACTTCTGAGCCTCCAACTGATTAATATTTAGCTTTGCTACTTGTCTTGAATGTTCCACCAATAGTAGATCCATGTTCCAACAATGAATGAGATACTCGTTTATCAATCATAAACCATCTGCAAATATAGATCCATAATGGTGGAAATGATAGTGAGTCATGAAAAAATGATGACGGCACATTAAAAGCGTCATGTGATATTCCACAACATGATCCAAGAGTGATGACTCTCCTACTGAAAATGAAATGCTGCTTTCCCTTTTGTTTCAACCGGCTAGAAGGAAATAAACTGCAGACTGCTGGTATAGTAGCATGTGGGGGGACCAAGGCAGCATTGTGTGAAATTTTGCATGAGAGGCCGCTAATATCAACACTATTATTCAGCTGATGTACAATACGTGGTATTGGGTGTACCAAGATTAGAGGCAAGGGACCCACCAATCAGATGGATGGGAGAGTGAGAGAAGTAGAGTGTGCGTATATACGGGTGTGCACCCACACACGTGCAACAGATCCTCAATTACATGTATGTACATTACAATGTGTGTGAGCTCACCCGCAACCATCTCATAATTTTCATGATGAACTCTTGATACCATAAACATTCATGCTCCATTTGTAAGTGATGGTATCGGTTGAGGAAGGTGTGATATTTTAGAGTCATTCATACACCTACCGTAAATAACGTTGTATAAACCGCCCTCGTGTATTAACCGCACCCCTCTTTTTCGCCCTTAAAAAAAAAAAAAAAAAAAAAAAAAAAAAAAATTTTTTTTTTTTTTTTTTTGCCGAGATTTTTTTTTTTTTGTGTAAGATCATTACGGTACTGTAAATTAAAAAACAGTAGGGACCTAGGATAGAACCTTGTGGTACACCATGTAATAGAAGAAAAATTGGAGGAATTATTATTATAAACTACATATTGAGATCTATCAGAAAGATTACTTTCAAACCAAGATGACAGACAAATTTGAGTGTTGTTCTAGTTTCCGAGTGGTGAGTCAACACACCGATTACCGAGCTGGGAGACATTGCCAGGCATAGCGCCAGGTGGAGGGGCATAAATTGAAACTTTAAAAAAAAAAAAAAAATTTTTTTTTTTTTTTTTTTTTTTTGGTGTACCGTGTATAAACCGCACCCCCGACTTTGAAATTTTTTCGGCGGCAAAAAAGTGCGGTTTATACACCGTTATATACGGTACACATTTTCCATGTATAAATACGAGGGATTGCTGGCTCAGTTTAACAAAGAAAAAAAAGGTCCAATAAATTTCCCTTTCTTTGGGGGTAGGGGGCTACATACCAGGAAGTGCCCAAGAGTAGAGTGTCCATCAGCAGACAAATTCAGAAAATTCAAAAACATAATATCACTTTGGTGGTCTTGAATAGACTAAATGATGTTGAAGAAAATCCAATGGGTGGTATTCCGGTAGCGCGTACTAAGTTAGCAGGTACTAAGTTAGTCCCCACTTTTATGGAGTGCCTGTTGCCAATCCATTTACCCTGTACAGATTATTTTAATCCTACAATGAAAAGTGTCCAAAAAATTAAATTTGCAATGAAATGGGAAGAAAAAGATAATATGAGTGTGGACTGAATTTCAAGAAAGTCTTTGGTAGATTATCTTTGTCATGAATATTGAAGGAGGAAGATGACACCTAGCATTCCATAGAAGTGTGAACTAAAATTCTTGTTAAGTCTGGACTTAGTCCCGGCTTAACTTATGAGAATACCACCCAATATCTCTACTAAAACTTTTATATATTTCCAGACCAGTATTTAACAAAAAATAGACAACACAAAAAAATGGAAAGTGCAGACGACAAATTTGTCTAGTTAGCCAATCCCTAAGATATTCCTAGACAGAGACATACAGACTTCCTGCAAATTCTTCATAGATAAATGAACAAGAATATAAACAAGGAAAGAAACATACCTTTTGAACCATATTTCCTCCAAACTGTTAATTCGATAATGAACTTAAATGCAACTGACTTGACAAGTTGACACTAGACCTACATGTACATGTAGCTGCACTGAATAAAATGAGGACTAAAATGTTCATGTACAGGTACAGTACCGATTCAATTGTTGTGGACCCTTTAGTATTTGACCAAACCTTGGCTTACAGTTAATGCAAATATGTCCACTACAAGGCTTTATGACAGCGAGATAAAGCAAGGTAAAAAACAAAACTCAGGGCTTCAAGTACATTTGATAAAGGTGTTGTACAAAATACTATCACATGTTGTACTTTTTTTTAGGGAAGTGATACTCGTAATTGGTCAAGGTTAAACTTTGACCAATGCCTTGAGAATGAGATGTCATATTCCAGGGCTCAGCACTAGGCCTGAGTCATGTCGGGATTTTCATAAACCGGGTCCCGACGGCCTTGCACCGATCGGGACCCGGTGTCCCGAAATCAGCTCGCAGGATTTGTCACTTGCCTCTATAAAAAGCGCATATCATCAGTATGTCCCTTAAAAGTGACCTTTTTTATCAGTCAAATAAATCAACACATGCATACCTCGGCACAGATCGGTATATATATTCTTCCATTTGACATTATTTTTATCCATGATTGGCGATGTTTAGTGCCATTATCGTGCCTCTAAAAGTAAAAAAACTGGAGCAAAAATAGAAAGTCAACAATCGAGTCGCCATTTTGATTCATGCAGGTTGAATAAATCGGGTCAAAAAACATTAATGTTTGAATAATAAAACGGCTTTCTAAAAAGTACTCCTTTACAACATACCGATCAAATAATTTTTAAAAACAAAATAGATATTATTTCTTTGATTTTGAACACCGCATGCTTCTTTTAAAAGCTGAAAATTACTTGGTAATCACAAGAAGTTTCAATACGGATAGCTCTTGCAAGGCAAGTTCAGACTAGTCTCGGAAAAATGCGCAGTGCTCCTTGTTAGCTGTAATGCGTGCCAGAACGAACCCAAACAAAGACGTGATCGTAACGAGAAAAAAATCATTAAAAACTACGAGAGCACAATTGGAAAGACAACTACTGCTCAAAATTACGATAATCAGATAAATAACTTGTACAAAGAATTCAATAATCGCCCAAGAAATGCCAAAGAAATTGTGATAAACGAGGAGTAACTGGGTACATTTTTATCGCAAGGGGCTTGCTGCAAATACTCAAATCCTTTGTTATACTGCTTTTTACCGTAGAGGGCGTTATTTGGTTTCTAGCCTCGTGTTAGAACACGAGGCTAGAAACCAAATAACGTGTAATTCGGACATATCAGCAATTTCCGATAATGATTGTACCTATAGTAACTCCTTAGATATCACTATTTCTGTGGCTTTTCTCGGACATCTATTGTATTATTCCTCCAAGTTATGTATCTGCTTACGATAATTTTGAGAAGTTGTCTTTCCAATTGTGCTCTCGTAGTTTTTAATGATTTTTTCTCCTTACGATCACGTCTTTGTTTGGGTTCGTTCTGGCACGCATTACAGCTAACTACGAGGAGCACTGCGCATTTTTCCGAGACTAGTCTGAACTTGCCTTGCAACAGCTATCCGTATCGAAACTTCTTGTGATTACCAAGTAATTTTCAGCTTTTAAAAGAAGCATGCGGTGTTCAAAATCAAAGAAATAATATCCATTTTGTCTTTTAAAAATTATTCGATCGGTATGTTGTAAAGAAGTACTTTTTAGAAAGCTGTTTTATTATTCAAACATTAATGTTTCTTTCAACCTGATTTATTAATCCTGCCGAGAGACCCGGCCAGTACAGTAGCTAGCTAGCAGCTGGCAACAACAACCCCATGGGGCGAACTGCTTTGCAACCCATATTTATATCAGCAGTTTGGATTGATTCAGGATGAGCTAGAATATGATTGGTAACAATTAAATACTTAAGTTTTAAGGTGGAATGATTTTAGTGGTGTGCAAAACTGCAATTTCTTACATATTTCATTATTTTTTTCGGAGCGTCGGTTCTCAAAAAACGAAACCGGGACCCGACGGCAACGGTCGGGTCCCGGTGTGATCGACCGTACCGACTCAAGCCTACTCAGCACTATCAACAGGTTCCCCTAATCTAACTCTGAACCCCCCAAATTTCAAATTTCACATAGGGTACATACAGTACACACTACATACCATAAATCTAAGAAGTTCATTGCGGACCCCCCCCCCCCCTAAGTGCAAATTACAATATGGACAACAATGCCATAAAGTTACTGCATACATCAAAATAAGCCTCAAGTTGTACTGACTTCTACGAGGTGAACAAACTTCACACAAAAGCAGGGCACTGAAGTGTGATTCCCACACTATTCATTTGAAAAGTAGGTAATTCCCCTAAAAAATTCCCTTCCAACTTTTTTTTCTTCAGACTTCTACATCAATGTCATACTGTAAAATCCTTAACTCTGTAAAATTCAAAAATTAAACAAAAAACAAACATTATAAAAGTGCATATTAAACAAGGCATGTACAGTACACGGAAAAGAACTTGAATGCCATTAGTCTTCCTTACCAGACACTTACCGGTATGTAATTTGTATCTAAGAAAAGAACTTGAATACAATTAGTCTTCCTTACCAGACACTTGTGTAATTTGTATCTCAGATGATCCATAGCTTGGTGAAACTCCCTAGAAGCTATCGGCCTCCATGGGGGCTGTCCTCTACTCTGCCAACGTTGTCATGTGACTAGAATCCTGGAATGCAAACATTTGAGAGATTGAATAGAGAGTTAGATACAGTGCAGTTCAGTCTTTATTTCAATATCAATAAGAACAAGATACCGGTACATGAAATATATAAACAACAGAGTAATATCGATAGAAATGATGAGAATGAGGAGTCAACAAAAAACAGCATATAGCCTTAAATACAGTGTTATTTTAACCCTGAAATTACACTACATACCTCTACATGATTATAACAAAACAAAACAAAATACAACAAGGAAACAAAGCAAAACAAAATGAAAGGGAAATGATTTCACGAGGACACACAGAACCTATATGAACATGTGACACATGTCATACAGTAGGACGTGGGGTTGAATAAGGTCAGGCATAGGATATTACAGATAATGCAAAACATTTCCTTATAAATCTGCCATCTGGAGAAAATCACTTTGAAAAATTGAGTAATCACATTATTGTCTTCTCAATGCAGAATTAAAATTGCAACAGGTAAACACCCCCCCCCCCCCTCCCCTTTTTTTAACCTTGTTGTCGTTATTACAATTAAAGTAGGTTTGTGGTCCTTTTTATAAGAGTTTGTACAACTTAAATACCAGCATGTTTGCTCCTTATATTCTTGTTCCACAAGACCAAAAATGTACATGAGAATGTATTGAATGGTGGTAGTGGTTATTTTGCCTGACTGCTAAGAAAGCATAATGCTTGTAAGTAAGCAACCAGACGGCCGACAGCTTTAGGTCCTCTCCGAGGGACCTAGCGCATCGCCTTGGTTTCGAACCCGGGTCACCGAATTATGAGACCACTGCTCTACCGACTGAGCTATCGCGCCTCCTCTGAATTTTCAATATACAATGTAGTATTAAAACAAAGCCCTTGTTAACAGTGACATACATGTACATGAAGATTCTCTGGCGAGACTGGAAGCCTTAAAAAGGTAGCCAAAAGAGCAAGTGTCCCTTCCAGCATGCTTCCAGTAATGGCATGATGAGTAAGCACCTGGGGTTTAACAGGCAAATTTCTTAAGCGACTAAAAACTACATGTACATGTACTAGTGCCTGTGAGAAATGCAATAATCATCCATCGCACTGGACTGGACAATGTGATAAGTGAGAGAGAGAGAGAGTGAGAGAGGGTGAGTGAATGAGAGAGAAAAAGAAAGAGAAAGAGAAAGAGAAAGAGAAAGAGAAAGAGAAAGAGAAAGAAAAAGAAAGGAGAGAGAGAAAGAGCTAAAGGAAGAAAAAGAGAGATAGAAAGAAAGAGAGTGAAAGAGAGTGAAAGAGAGTGAAAGAGAGAGTAAGGGGGAAAGAGAGTGAAAGAGAGAGAAAGAAAGAAAGAGAGTGAAAGAGAGAGAAAGAGAGTGAATGAGAGAGAAAGAGAGAAACAAAAAGAGAGAGAGCGAGACTACAATGGGGTGTGTTTTATGATGGTAATTTATGTGCCACCTCATGCAGGATTGAACCCCTCCGAATATACACCCAAAGGCAAGATGTCAAAGACGCATGTTTTGCGAGAGGGGGGAAAACAGCATCTCTGGCGCTTGTTCCGCGATCACACACCAGCCCCCATGAGTCACGCTGAAATGTGAGATGCAGAGCCCGCTCTTCTCGTGAGGCCCTGCAGTCTGCATGATTATTAATCTAATCGAATTGAATAGAAGACATTACCAACACATTGCGGAAAGCATGCCAGAGCTTTTAACAGATTTCAGTTCTATTCCATTTTACATTTGTATCCATGGATCAGTTAACACATCATACACTGTCTTTGTTTCAAGATTACGATAGTGCTTTGATATAAGAGAGGGTGGGTGTTATTACATTAACTTGTGTTTCATCTCCATTACGATACATTACTTTTTAAAGCCTAGTGAAGCGATGATGAAATCCTTACATTAGGAATGGAATGATAATGAAATAAACATCTGATAAAGGAAGCACACGATGTGTACATGCTTCATAAAATGTACACACATACATCAAGTACATGTGCATGAGTATGAGTATGAGTATGTTACAAAATGCGGTATAATATCTACATGTATACATGTATGTGTATAAACTCCTCTGTTATGAATTTTTTAATGTTGTTTAATAAATAATGATGCACACACAAAAATACACACATCACTCATGAAGCCCTCCCTCTATCGCCTGTATCAGGTTGATCTAGTATCACATTGACACCCATATCCATGAGACTAGAACATGTTTACAGTATATACAAATTTAAAAAAGTTACAAATATATTGTTCGACCCCAAATCACAATACGATTTTGAACAAATGGACTACAGGACTACTAAATAAAGGTTGTATACAGTAATCAGAGTGAAATTGGAACATATGGTACATATATATATATGTACATTGAAAATACATAAAATGTTTATGATAATACACCCTGTGCAGGCCTACAGTAAGTACATATAGTTGCAGTCCAATCTCTCTCTATTCAAGTTTGTAACATGGATCCATACTGCTAAATGCCACACTCAAACACGGTGCACCTCAAGTACCCCCATGGGCCATGCAATATTCATGGTGCTTTTAGGCTTCCAAAGGGGGAAACGCGCCAAGATGTTTTGCATTATTTTTCCTGCGCTCTACGAGTGGAGAGAGAGGCTACTTGCACAAAAGAAACAAACATGTCCATGTTAATGTAGGGCCCATACAATGTATGTATATCATCTACGGTAAATACAATAAATGAATACATATACAGTTCCCCAATTCATTTTTTAATGAACTATTTTGTATCTTTTCTTTTTTTTTTGTATTCCTTTCAATGTAATTGTTAACCTAGAATGAAATAAATGAGAGTTGAGTTGAATTGAATTGAACTGAATGTACATGTAGTACAGCCATACAAGTCAGGAAAAAGATCCCCTCGTAAGAAAGCAAATTTTCATGTTGGCTTTTACTTTTTATTGAGAATAAATGGTGTGTAAAAGGCTCAATATTATACACTGTACAATATGTATTGTAAAATGTAAGGTATTATAGTACTGTATGCACACTAATATATCAGGGATATATATTGGTTGTTTGCAACCCACAACATCTTCTGATTTTGCATTGCATCTTCCCTATTTGTATTTTATTTTCCAAAGTCTTTAAAATCTTTAAAAAATAAATAAATGTCAACATGTACCTTATGAGTTAGTGACTTGATTTAAGTAAGGCAAGACTCTATACACAGTTTAATATACACCATGTACATGTACATACACATATGCAATGTACATGTACATGTATACACACTATACACATATTATGATTGACAAATTGTTTTCATTGCTGACATTTACCAAACAACAGAGAAATCAATATCCCATTACAGCATGGAAGCAACAAAAAAACATGGATTTCTAGTCATATTTTTTAATTAATAGCAAGATCATCGTACAAGGAAACATAGTGTACATGTACAAGTACACAGTACATCTGTACATTAGAAAATGTACATTGTACACCAGAAATCAATTCCCCTTACCGTATATTGGTATTGAGGTACAACAATTTCAATCTGAGGAGGATGTAATGAGGTGTACACGTTTGTGTTACAAGAGGCTGCTACACTGTACATGTATAATCTACATTGTATTGCATTCAATATTGCATCCCTCTCTACCCCACCCCTCCCCTACACCCACACACACACAACAAAAATTGCAAAGATTGAGGCAAACTCTTACAAATTGAGAATGATCCTATTTGTTTGGATAATCAATAATTTGTATTGAATTGAATGTGTACTAGTGAATGTACTTGGACAGAATGCAGTACATGTAGGCCTACATTGTACATATTGTCATACATGTACATGTTCATGTACTGTATTTGCAGGCTTTTAAAGTTTAGCCAGGAGGGTGTGTGGGCAAGCTGTTTCTAAATGCAAACACCTCCATCACAGCATACACATTGACAATATTTGTTTAATCCACATCATTTCATGGACCTCCTTTTTGTAACCCCTCCATGTACATTACGTGTGTTTCGTTCGAAGAAGGTCATTAGAGCTGCAGGCAGCCGTCAATGTTTTAATTAGGACACCCAATTTCGAAATCCTAGCTAAAAACCTGCAGTCTGTGTACATGGCCTTCTACTGATTATATACAGACCACGCATGCATGTACAGTACATGTACACAAGGCTGAAAGTATGAAACATGTATATCAAAAAAAAAGGGGGGGGTGTATCTATAGTGCAGCATTTACACTGCATTAGTTTTTATCATATTCCAGCATTTCGTCGGAGGTTGGAAAGAACCATAACAAAAATTGCAGAAATGAACCCTTCAAAACTAGTATAACCCCTCTAACTGTTGCATTATGTATACTCCATAATCTATTCCATGTGTGAAATGTACATTTTGTGTGAGACATTGTGGGGTATAGTGCCAATAGACCTACACATCATCACCTGACCCCAGCCAAGAATGTAGGTCAGTAATTGGTTAGTCGCCCTGTCCAGCTGACTCACTTTACTCTACAATATAGTCTTGTATAAACATGTCAATGACCCGTAAAATCAAGAAGACAAGACACATCTGTACAAAGTCTGTTGGTATTTATCTCACCGGGTTACATTCTACATGTAATTACAGTACTCCATATTGTATTTATTTATTTATTTTTTTTTTATTTATTTATTTATGCATGTTCACAATTTCACAATTCATTGAAGTTAACATCACATGAAAAATTAATATAATATAACAAATCATTTTCAATTTTACATGGATCATGGATGAATAAGTGTAGAAAAAGAATATAACATTGTTTTATCAAAGACAAGTTGCAACTTATATACAGTTTGAAGAATGAACACACAAAGGTGATGAAACATAAGCAAATAGAGCTTGAATCGTTACAACACCTTTCAAATATATAATATATGACAAATAAAATTCCTAAAGTTTTGTAATGAACTATTTACACTATTTAGTTTAAAAAAAAATAAAAAAAATTGTTAAGCCTAGTAACAAAATTATGTTAGATTTAATTAGAACTGATAAATAGATTATAATGTAAGTAATATCTTACATCTGTGAAATGATAATACATTTGAGTGCTCTTTTAAAGGGACTATGTCCCTTTTGCAGGCCAAAAAAATGAAAGGTTAATTTCCAATGGCATTTGAAAGATAATACTAATTTAGAAATCTCCTTAAAAAAATGGGGCTTGAAAATGTCTTTAAGTGGGAAAATAACGACTATTAGTTGTCAAATCGACTTTAGGGCTATAGAGCCCAAAAGTAATAGTCTCGATTTTCAGACAATTGTACCGAATTGTCATACGTTTTATTCTGCGCAAAGATTCAATCAGTTTAATCTTGGCCATCACAAGAAGTGGGTTATTGATGTAGACAAATGCTCATGTACCCTTTACAACTCTTTTCATGTATGTTATTACCAAAGAAGAAGAAAAAGCCAGTCAGTCACTCAATAGTGTCTGACAGTGAAGTCTAGCAAGTAAACGGGTTTCCTTGCATAATTTGTATATGAGGACACTGCTAAAGTTTAAATTTCACAGATAGGACATACATGACATATTCATAATTCCTGCAAAGTTCTACAGAATTTGAGGTTGGCTGCAAAAGGGACATAGTACCTTTAAAGGAGTTTGTTGATTTTATATTTCGAATATCATTAGGTAAAGAATTCCATACATCTGGACCTCTGTGTCTGATTGATTTCTGGGCTAATGTAGTGTGAGGATTGACCACATGTAAATTCGATGACTGCCTTGTTGAATACGAATGAACCATATTATTAGGTTGGAACATTGAAGATAATGACGTAGGTAATAATTTGATATTAAAACGGAACATAAATATGGCAATTTGGAGGAAGTTAATATCATCAATCTTTAAGCATTTCAGTTTAACAAATAGTGGGGTAGCATGGTCACGATAACCAGCTCGGGTACATATGCGTACAGCTTTCTTTTGCAGCAGAAGAATATTATTAGTCACACACTTGGATGTTGCCCACAAAATATTACAATAAGAGATGTGTGGTAAAATTAGACTATTATATAGCATAAGTAATATTCTATCAGAAACAAAACATTTTATTCTATACAGTACGCCAATATTTCTGGAGATTGGTGTAACAATGTGTTTTACATGGTCGCTCCAGTCAAGTTTTTCATTGATATAGACACCAAGGAATTTCGTACATGTCTTTCTCTCTAAAGAAATATCATCTAGTTTAATATTAAGAGCAAGGTTGTCATTAGATTTTCTACCTCTAAAATGAATATAATTTGTTTTAAGAACATTGAGAGAGAGAGCACATTACTTCTAAACCATAAAGTCAACTTTGGTAGTTCTGAATTTAGTTTCTGTTCAAGAGTGTTGATTTCACGATGAGACAAGAAAACACTCGTATCATCTGCAAATAAGGTATAATTTAAAGTTTTAGATACATTACAAATATCATTGATATAAATAAGAAATAATAATGGGCCCAGGATGGATCCCTACGGAACACCACATTTAAGATACAGAATGTCAGAGTTAACAGAGTTATAATAAGTGTACTGTCTTCTCATAGATAAGTAACTCGCAAGCCATTGCAAAGCTATGCCCCTTATTCCATAATGCTCTAACTTAGAAAGAAGAATTGAATGGTCAAGTGTGTCAAATGCTTTGCTCAGATCCATAAATACACCAATGACATGCTCGTGAGCAGCGAGTGCACTTGAAACGCGATCATAAAATTTCAGTAGTGCAAGATCTGTAGAATGAGACTGCCGAAATCCAAATTGATCAGGATTCAATGATTCACATTTATCTAAAAAACTGTAGAGCCTGTTATAAACAATTTGTTCCAAAACTTTAGAAAAGCTAGGCAGTATTGAGATTGGTCTATAGTTAGAAACGACCATCACGTCATCTTTTTTATGAACAGGAATCACCCTTGCCAGTTAGAAAGAAGAAGGAAACACGTATGTGGAATCAAAAACTGTTACTTCTACATTTTTATAAGTCATACTTCCCAAACCCCTTTGGAAGCAGGTTTATAAAGATCATAGTGCGATAGTTTGATTGAAGGGGAGAATTGGTCTTTTTTAAATTTAAATAATGTACATGTTGGCCTGTACACATGTATGAAGTGTATACCCTGTCAGACCTTCATTTCTAGAATTTGGTGGAGCTCTATTAATCCCACTCCTTGTTTTGCCAAGGAGCTCAAATTGAGCTCCTCAAATAACTCTCCTGGAAAGAGTGAGGAGCTCAATTTGAAAATTGATGTTTTTACCTTGTATTATTGTGTGTGGGTTCAAAATGCTGTAATAAAATAATAATATTTAGAGCAGGAATTACAGCTCGCGTGCGTGACGAGAGTTTTCCCACCTCACACACTCTCACCATACCACGAATGGTCCGTCGTGGGATCCTAGCGGGCTAGAGTTTGTCAACAAGACCAACGCACTTTCGGAGAGTCGCAGCGCGCGCAATTTTACCGGGACTCGAAAGGTTTGTCATGGGAAGCTGGCCGGCTAGGTTTCTGCCACAACAACGCTGGGTCGGCTGCTAGCAAAATGAGAGTAACTACGATCGAGAACATCGTAGGTGTTCTTAACTTATTATAAATTCTATTTGAGATGAAATAATAAACTAGATCTACAAACAAACCTCGACAGATCTCTAATGACTATTTGAATGCTTGTTTATTTCTCCATTTGACGATTTGTTTTCTTGATCCTTCGATACAAAGTACGTACGTACGTGCGCCACAGCATTTTAGCGATCGCATGGTCTGAACGTGCGCGCTAGCCTATTAAGGGCGCATTTTCACGAAACACTTGCGCCTTATTAAAGCACTAAATACAAAGCTAGTAGAGAGCTCGTGGGCGGAAAACTGTTCGTGATCCCGAATCACGAACAGTTTGCCGCGCGAGCTCTCTACTACCTTCGTATTTAGTGCTTTTATAAGGCGCAAGTGTTTCCGTGAAAATGCGCCCATTACGAATCATTCGTGTATTTTTTCTGTTCTAATAATTTATTGGCGCATTTTCACGGCAAACACTTGGGATTTTTAACTGAAGGAAAACATTGAAACCAAGGAGCGCTGTAAACAACGCTCCTGATTATTTTTTTGGAGCGCTGTAGGAGCGCCGGCGCGATCGCGCTCCTTAGAAATGAAGGTCTGCCCTGTAGATCAACATACGGTGTGCACTAGAATTGGGGAGACCAAAAAAATTTATTTATTGATCTGCGCATTGTGCAGCACTACGGTACATGTACATGTAGAAAGAGCTAAAAGAGGACAATGGAGGAAGCAAGTGTTAAAAAGGTAGTTGTCACCTGTAAACAGACCCACACTACAGAAGTGTATGGATCGGAGACCTATTCTATTCTCTTTCGCACACCTACATGTACATGTACATTTACACAAGGACAGAAAAATACCATTAGAGTTCAAGAGTTTACTAATAAAAGGAAACGATTCCCCCTCAGCCAACCTCTATTTTCTCCCCTAACTGGCATTCTGTATACAAACTACACGTACCATAGCTACATGTAAATGCTGTCTTAGGCAATCAATTCCAACAAATTCATAGGATCGACCAGGAATCTACCTAAAAGCACCAGGAAGCCTTTCAATTTATTTATAATGGGACGTGTCTTGATGTCCAGGGAACGAAGATTCAAGATTGTCTACAGACTTACATGTACATATATGTTGAAAACGTACAATATAAAGTGTATGGTTCGGTTGAACAATATATAGTATGTCTAGTGTCAAGTTCGTTGAATCACATGTAGCGAGCTTGATACAAATATCAGATTAATGCAAACAAACTTATCAATTTATGAGTGCTGCATGTACACTATTGACGTGACCTTTGAAAATAATATCTCAGTTTGGATGGATTAAACGTGCAGTTTTGCACGTGTACTGTTTATGTTGATCACGATAGCTAGAATCCACTCTTCTGCCCTCTGCGGTAAAAACATTATAACAGTAGATTCGGGCACATTGATTAACACAAACAATAAATGTGCAGCATGCCAATTTCGATAAAAAAGATCCTAGAAACTCCTCAAATATCACCATTTCTGTGGAATTTCTTGGACATCTGTTGAATTCTTTGTCCAAGTTATGTATCTGCTAATGGTAGTTGTTGTCTCTTCCGATGTTTTTTCATAGTTTGTTGATATCTTGGTACGCTCACGTTTATTTGTTTGGGTTTGTTTCGGCATGCATATCAGCTAATGAAATGTACTGCGTATTCCTTCTGTGACTAGACCGAACTTGCGTTGTATTAAACAGCGATGAGTACAGAAACTTGTTGTGAATGTTGAAGTGTCAAACTGCTAGTACTGGAAGTACCAGTAATTGTCGCTTAGTTTTTCTTCCAAAGTTGATACCGCCGTCTAGTGGCTCATTCAAGTAACTCCCAAAAGGCAAGATATTTGACTGCTGATGAGCATCAGAAGAATTGCTTTACATGTATATCCAGTACATTTAGAATAGTACATCTTGGGTTTTTTGTGATTCCCTTTGAGTATACATGTATAAGGAGGCAAAGAGGTACCGTATTTGCCGGCGTAAAGGCCGTAGTATTTTCGGAAGAGAAAATATCAAAAAGTCTGGGTGCGGCCTATGCGCAACAAGTAAAAAGTCAGCACGCCCATTCGTACATATGGAACTACAATGACTATACAATGGTACAGGACATTTCTAGAATAACTCCACACATCTTACCGACAATTCTATGTTGCATTGTTGGCAAAAAATAGCACTTAATAACTTTGACTGATTGAAAGTCAGCTAATCAGACAGCTCCTATAAATGTAAAGTCAGTTTTAGATTGTGTACACAGTCAATGTTTTCTACATGTATAACAAGTTCATGATGTTTAGGATGTTTAAAGCTACAGTATTGTGGATTTAGATATCTTGCTTAGGAATTATTTGTTTACCTGATAATTCAAAGATTTTATTTATATGGGCTGGAATATTGACCATTCAATTGATTTATGCTATTTAAAGCGAAAGGGATACAGAGTGATGGCATTATGAGTGATCTGAAGGTGAATTACTGTATTGATTTGAAAGAGTAATTATTTGTGGAAATGATGGATAATCTGTAATAAGTCAGAAATATATAATCAGCAGGATAAGCGTTTTAAGACAAGTTTGACTTGTTTCCATTATGACGCTCTCATTTATGATTTATCAATTTCAGTTTTCACAGAGCAACGGAATGACCGCAATGAGAGTTTCTGACGGTATTAAAATAAAGATACATGTACAAATGTTCCAGTTGAGACCAATGTCTATGCATTTGAGTCTTCATTGGCAGTTACATTAAGTAAATATCAGCTTTTTAAAGTTGCATGCAGTACTTAGAATAAGAGAAATGTAGTGAAGAAGAATTTCTAGAAAGCAGTTTTATTATTTCAACATCATTGTTTTTAGCCCGATTCTTCATCCTGCATGCATTTAAATGGCAGCTTGAATGTTCTAAATGAATAAATAAAAATAAATAAATCTTTCACAGGTACTCTAAAATTTGTTAACTGGAACTTTGGAAAATAATAAAACATCTAACAACATGAATCCTACACGCCAAGAGTAAATACAGTATAGTACATCATGTTCATCTTTCGCAACAAGCTTCCAACATCGCATGCCTACATGTAGGCCCTAGGGCAATTTAAGGGCTTCATACAAAAACTTTTGTTTGAGTAGCATTTATGACCTCCTCAGAGACTGTGTGTGACAAACACTCTTCAAATGCCTACTGAAGGGATCTACCTGGTACCATGACATTCATACAAACAGTTTGATATCTGAAGCAAACAAACAAGATGTCTCCCCCATGTGTTCTATGCAGATCTTACACTGTATAAAAAATACATTAAAGGCATTTATCCTTACAGGAAGTTTCCTTTTCTAAAAGAAATGATTCTAATCATAAACCTTTGTACCTAAGGTTTGCCTTTTATAGCACCACCAAACCCTCTTGACGAAATGGCTCCAAAAGTGGGCACTCACTGTTTGCCACCTAACAACATTTGCAATGTTCAGCATAATATAAATTTGCAATAATAAACTACATACAGTACATGTAAACCATCATATAATATGTTGAGGATTATTACTGGTGTCGTTTTATTAAAAAGTTTTATTGCTTTTATCAACTAGAGGTATGCAAGTTGACTTTCTGAAAAGGGGCAGCGGTGCTGACTGGCACTTACAAAGGATGTATACTAGGATGATATCGACAAACACGAATGATGCAAGATGACCTTGGAATATTGAATTTCACATGAGTGACTGTCGATGATTAATTACATTCTTCAGATGAAATGAATAATGTCCTTTCATAGATTCAATGTCATTTTCTTTTGTTTTAAAATGCTAGGTAAGCCTAGGTTTCATTTCCCTATATCTGTACAGTTCTGAAATCACATGCGGTCATATATTTTTTTCTTGATATTCATACTGCAATTTACCTGCATATTGATTATTGTAGAAACTTAGAAACTGGGCAGCTGTGTACATTACATGTAGATCTGAGAGAAGATTTAAACTATATATTTTTGAAGTTTTTTGTTTGTACATGTACATGTAAGTGGTAAACAATGTATCTGAAATACCGATCCCAGTAATTGTAGCTGACAATTTGAGAGGTTTTATATCCTTCTGCAGGATAAATGTTTTTTTGCAGAACTAAAATATACTTTCTACAGGACAAAATAGCAGCAACTTATAAGCCTCCATCACATATCACATACTTTATTGCATACATACTGTGCATAAAATACTTTAAGTTTTCTCCAGTTGGTAAATGTTGAAGTGTGGACTTAAAAAATAAATGTATGTCTACATGTTATTTCAGAGCTGTACAGATATATGAATCAATCACTTTAAAACTTCAATCACTTTAAAATCAAAGTCAATAGAACAGACTACCTACATTGTACAATGGCTACATTAACATACAGACACAAAAGTAAAATACTTCATGAATACACAATTTTAAATTAAACTCAATGGATGAGCATTACATGTGTATATCAAAGCAAAAGGAAGAGGAGATCATCAATTGCAAAATGCCTGATATAAATCATAACCCTCTAAAATGTTTCCAGACAGCTACCATGTCAAAATGGCAGACCATGATACACTTCATATCACAGATACAATAGCCCTGCTCTGTCATGCAAAGCTGAATGCAGTGATGGATAATACACTGTACGTGTCATTAGTTTATTTTTCGTTTTCCGTCCTTATTTCCATACAGAATAAATAAGCTTATCTTTTGACATACTGGAAAGGAATGTGTGGCATGTCACTAAAACTAGCTATAGTGCACACACATACCGGTACACTCATAAACGTACATGTACAGTGTAGTCCCTAACCTGTTTCCTGAAATTCTGAAATCATGATATATATTTTGAATGGCTCTGCTAAAAAGTGCTAATGAATAATATTAATAAAAATAATAAATTGCAGATTTGTTTTATTGTTTTATTATTTGTTGTACCTTTCTTGTATGGTGGTTTGACCATAGTTCGTGTGTGCCCATAATTTGCTGACAGTTCCATATCTCAAAAAATCAGTATGATTTCAAGAGGCATAAAATTACCTAGTGACAACATTTACTTTGAAATGGGGTGTAAAAAAACTGTAAATATTATGAAAATATTAACAAAAGATTGTCAAATTTCACAGCCTTTTGTGTCTGTTTCGAAAAGAATGTAAACTTACCAACAAGGGCGTGGGAATCTTTATTTTGAGAGAACATGTCATCAAAATTTTAAGTAAAAAGCAGGGCTGTCGTTTAAAGCCGGTAACCGGTAAAACTTGCCGCCTATTCACTCGTTTCTTACCGGCTATAATTCCTAGAGTCTATAATAAACCTTGCAAAAATCACAGAAAGTAGATCTAAATCAATGCTAATCCAAAATTTCCTTAATTTCGTCCAAGATATAATTAGTGCCGCACATACACGGCCGCAGTCGACGAAATCCCTTACGATCACGAACGCGACGTCGCGTCGTCCGTACTTACCTAGACCTATCTATCTAACGTTACATCGCAGTTCTCCCCCCACAGCACGGCGGCCAAGCCCGCCCGTCCCTACCCCATTGCGATCCTGATGTGCACGCGAGAAGACGATGCACTGCACAAAATATATACACACTGATCATAACAAAACTGAAGCTAGCTCGCTGTAACCAAACTATCCGTTGCCGATTTGATATTTGAAGATCACGGAAACCGGGGCCTATACACGTGCGTGCAATGTCTAGAGACAACGTACTTTAGATTCTGAGATGCGCAAATCGGCAACAGAGTTTTGAACTCGGCTGAGTTTAGGCCGGCCACGGCCGTCCCCGGCGGACCCCCGCAGCTAGCTCGCATGATATATGCAGGCTCGCGTTCCGCGAATATTCAAAACTAACTTCCGATCGCAATCGATTCATTTATTTTATTTTCATTTATTTCCTTAAAAAAGTTGAATAAACAAATATACAGTGTCTTCACTTTGTCAGAAAAACAGTGATATAACATTATAAAATGAACAGGAACTGAAGTAAATTCTTAAATGTATTCAATAATTTCATGTCAAAAAAAAATAATTAAATGAGAATTCATATGGGGAGCCAAATAAAAGTCACAAGTAAAAAAAAAATCAAAATCTAGCCTCTGCTGCCCATTATTTAAATACTGTACATGTATTCAACAAATCATGATGTAGAAAGATTGAGTATGGTGCATCATCTCAGTTTAATTAAAAATTACAAAGTAATGGTACAAAGTGATAAATAATTATCAACTTAATAACTTTTCTTATGAGTAATGATTGTTCATGTAATATTAAACATGAACAATATGTGTGTTTATTACAATATATGTGTAATACAAGGTAGGAAAGATAACAGATTGCACGATTTCAAGTGGAAAATCCCAAAAGGTCCCTACCGTGGGAGGGGGGACACCCCCCTCCCACACCCTCCCCCCCCCCCCCTCGGTCGCTTCGCTCCCTCGCAGTGATGGTACCTCCTATAAAATTCAAATTACCTTCTTCAAAAATAATTAACAAGACCCCTGAAAAAGTGATACCAACTGATAGTATGATATTTTGATTTGCAATTTATGCAAATACCTTACCTTTGGTTTTTTTATAGATCACTTGTAAACTTTAATACGCAAATCGTGGTCTTGTTGCTTCACAGCTTTTTTCGTCATTTGTAGCGCACGCCAATCCAACATAGAATTTTGAGATTAATTTCTTGGTTACAACATTTGTAGCCTAGAATTTAGCTGTTCATTTAGTATGGATTTTAAATGAATTTGTGTAGAATATGAGAAATCATGAGTCAAATATAACATTCCTAATATTTTGACTTTGACTTTGGACACTATGTATTTCAAACAATACGACTTTTGTAACTCTGGTTTATAGACCAAATTACTCTTGATGAAAGGAGTTAAACTCGACTAATTCTGTGTCACTGAAAATATTAATAAAATCTACTTTAAATTGTTAATTGGCTACTGTTCTCTAGATATTCTACTCTGCAAATATCACAGCTCACACACGCTCTGTCTTATTCTAAGTTCAATGTCTCAATAAATCAGTAAAATTTTTAAAAATCTGATGATACTGGTTACTGGTTACACAACTGCGCCAGTAGGGTCATTTTTGACAGACATGGCGCATTAATTATAAATGTTCACTATTATTATTATTATTATTAGGCCTGAGTCGGTACGGTCGATCACACCGGGACCCGACCGTTGCCGTCGGGTACCGGTTTTCGTTTTTGAGAACCGACGCTCCGAAAAAAATAATGAAATATGTAAGAAATTGCAGTTTTGCACACCACTAAAATCAATCCACCTTAAAACTTAAGTATTTAATTGTTACCAATCATATTCCAGCTCATCCTGAATCAATCCGAACTGCTGATATAAATATGGGTTGCAAAGCAGTTCGCCCCATGGGGTTGTTGTTGCCAGCTGCTAGCTAGCTACTGTACTGGCCGGGTCTCTCGGCAGGATTAATAAATCAGGTTGAAAGAAACATTAATGTTTGAATAATAAAACGGCTTTCTAAAAATACTTCTTTACAACATACGGATCGAATAATTTTTAAAAGACAAAATAGATAATTTTTCTTTGATTTTGAACACCGCATGCTTCTTTTAAAAGCTGAAAATTACTTGGTAATCACAAGAAGTTTCGATACGGATAGTTGTTGCAAGGCAAGTTCAGACTAGTCTCGGAAAAATGCGCAGTGCACCTTGTTAACTGTAATGCGTGCCCAAACTAACCCAAACAAAGACGTGATCGTAACAAGAAAAAAAATCATAAAAACTATGAGAGCACAATTGGAAAGACAACTACTCAAAATTATCGTAAGCAGATACACAACTTGAAGGAAGAATTCAATAGTTGTCCGAGAAAAGCCACAGAAATAGTGATATTTAAGGAGTTACTATAGGTACAATCATTATCGGAATGGGCCTCCTGCAAATACTCGAATTACACGTGTTTAAATTGAACACGAGGCTAAAAACCAAATACCGCCCTCTACGGTAAAAAGCAATATAACAAAGGATTCAAGTATTTGCAGCAGGCCCCTTGCGATAAAAATGTAGCCAGTTTCTCCTCGATTATCACTATTTTTGACCCGATTTATTCAACCTGCATGAATCAAAATGGCGGCTCGAATGTTGTCTTGCTATTTTTGCCCCATTTTTTTTACTTTTAGAGGCACGATAATGGCACTAAAAATCGCCAATCATGGATGAAAATAATGTCAAATGGAAAAATATACCGATCTGAGGCGAGGTATGCATGTGTTGATTTATTTGATTGATAAAAAGGTTACTTTTAAGGTACTGATGTATGCGCTTTTTATAGAGGCAAGTGACAAATCCTGCGAGCTGATTTCGGGACACCGGGTCCCGATCGGTGCAAGGCCGTCGGGACCCGGTTTATGAAAATCCCGACATGACTCAGGCCTAATTATTATTATTACTGCTTGGTACCACAAATTTGGAAAGAGGAACCTTCGGAAATGGGTGTAAAATTGCTTTTGCTTTCATTCTCACAAAATATGAATTAACCAACAAGGAACAGAGTCTGGAAAAAATTTTGAGTAAAAAGTGTACCCTAGTTAGTTTACTGTTACTTGTTAGTGTTAGCATGGTTAGTGTTACCGATTGTATGAATATTTTGCCTTGCTAGGCAAATTCATGCAAAAAAATATATTCAAAAAACTGACTTGAAAACACACCATACAATTAGTCTGAACCGAGTCAGGAGCAAATTTGAAGAAATTATATTTTTAAATGTTGTAAAACCAAAGATATAAGAAGAAAACTGACCAAGTATCTGTACTAAAAATCGTACATGTAAAATTGGTCGTATACATTCGACAGCTGAAAATGACGCGCACGGTTGCATTACGTGCGTTCTCGAATCCAAAATCATACCTCACACACACACTCTCGCCATACCGCGAATGGTCCGTCGTGGGGAGCTAGCCGGCTGAGAGTTTGCAGCGATACCAACGCAGCCGCGGAGCTCCGCAGAGCGCCATTTTAGCGGGACTCGGAAAGGTTCGCGGTGGGTAGGCAGCGGCCTAGCTTTTTGCCCAAACAACGCTAGATCGGCTGCTGGCAAAATGAAAATAACTACAATCGAGAACATCGTCGGTTTCTTAACTTTTCAGTGAGATAATTCTGAATTCTAATTGAGACTATATAATAAATTAAATCGACAAAGAAACCTCAGTAGAACTCTTATAACTATACAAAAGCTTGTTTATTTCTTCATTTGACATTTTGTTTTCGACCATTTTTTCGTGCGCGAGTCAATGGAAACTATGTATTACCAAACTTTCAACACGCAAGGAACGGGGAACACTCGCGGACCTCGTAACAAATTCGTTGCAAAAAAAAATTTCAAGGGTGATTTTGAAGCAGTGTAGAATATTGGCGCTGCAATGCGCAGAAATATACTTGAAAGAAACTTAATAAATCATACCTTAATTTTCAGAAAATCGTATTTGTATTAGTGTACTTGTTTATAACTCAGATTTTATGAAGATTTGTCGGGAAAAAATGTCATTTTTTTCCGTTTGGTGGTTATTTCTAGGCTAATATTTCAAAAGTTGCATCAGTAATGGGCCCGATGTTTCTCTTATCATACTTGCATGTTATTTCTACATAGATTAAACATAGGATGGTTAAACTTAAGGGTAAGACCAGATAACATTATAAAAAAGATATATCCTTCCACCCTCTCATATCCAAGTTTTGGGCTGATTATTGCCGACCCACCGCAGCAAGGCCATTCAGATTTTCGTACGAGCGCGAAGCGCCCTCTAGTGCCCCATGAATGTGCCTAGCCTTGCGATTGATCTGAACGAGATAACAGTAGGGGCGCTGGTCCAGTAATATGAATTGTCCGCTCAAACGAGGATCGTCTTCGTAAACGCGGACAGACGCATCCACAAAAATAAGGAAAGTCCGCATTTTCGCTGACGATTTCTGGTTCCGCGATGATTTTCTTGATACATTTTACATTGACTTTGTACAGAGACTTTCACCCTCTCACGTTATGAGCGATAAATCCTCGGAAAGACGGACAACCCAAAAAAGTAGACGGTGAACTGGGGGTATTTTATCCGTTTTTCGCAACGCCAGCGCGCGGTTCGGGAACCCAAAACCTGCAGAGCGCATCCTTATTTACGATTTACGTTTGCGAGGATATCCTGGTTTATGCAGACGATCCTCATTCTCGGACCACCAGCCCTACTGTCAAATGAATTTTTAAATTTTTTAATATAGGTCTAGGTCTAACTTGTTAGATCTAGATCTACACTGACTACAGTCACACACATGAAATTGAAATGATGAATCTAGACTCTCTAACAATGATTTAAATCAGTTGCACACAACTCAAGTTATTCTCTCATGAGTTAATTTAGTCTAGATCTCGGACTCATTTGAAATTAATGACATTTTTCAATGAGGCCCCTATCAATGCCTTTCTGGCATTGTATTTGTAATCTGTAGCATCACTGACAGACACTGGTGCACAGATACAGCAACGAAGCTTAGCCGCCACCCACCCGCCCCGAACTTCGGCGGCGCATGAATAAGTTTTAGTTTTAGTTGCTCGGCTTCTCTCAAGTGAAGCCATTCATTGGCATTGCATTGCCATTGACACGATCACGACCGGCTTGCATGATCTGAGATGCAAATTCCGTGGACTTTTACTGAATCAAATTCACAAATAAAATGAACAGTAGATTTTCTCACCTCATCGTCGTGTAAGATCCGAATAATCCGAAAGAATAATCACAAGTGGACAGGAGCAAAAACGGGTTATCTTCAATGTTCACCAACGCCCAGAATTTCGGTGTTTCCGTTTCACTTGACCCAAACGGCCATTTACGACTTACACGTTTTTCACGTATGCGCACGTTCTACGTGTGTTCGTCGCATTCGAATGTGCTTTGCGTGTATTATTTGTGCGCGTCGCGACCAACGATCTTTTTTCGGGTCATATGCAAATAAGGGTGGTTCCCGAATTCGTAGCTATATCCATACCATCCGTGCGTATAAATCGATAAGACTGATTGCACTATGGTAACAGGGAACACGGATGCTGCCTACGCGGTCTTCCGGGTACAGACTACACAAGTGTCGTCACGGTGCGATGAACCACGAAGCTTATTGATAAGTGTCAATGAGTAATGCAGAACAGTGACTAAAGTTTAGATTAACTTATCACAGGGAAAACTACAACTTTTTGGAGGGCACATTCCATTAATACCAAAAGGAGTGCTGGTAGTGGTAGGCGCTATCACAAGAGGAGGTGGGTGGGGTGAGGGGGCACTCTGTAATAATTAAATGAAAAGGGGGCTCAGGGGAGGATCCCGTTATCCTTTACCTTGCCTTTCCCCTCTCGCTCTTCATTATTTTATGTCCGTTTCTTTTTTCCTCCATTTTCCGAAATTCGAAGGGGGCACATGCCCCCTCCCCCGTGTTGCTAAAGGCTATGTCAGTGATGCAAGAATCACAGGTGCAATTATGTTCCTGTCTTCCATGTAGTTTGTAAATAATTATATTGTCTAAAGTGTCCACGATTTATGTGGGCAGTATCTTATTATGTATGGGGCAAACTAAATCACCGTTACTAGTAATCGAACTTCTTGATTTAGCAAATACCTCTTTTCACTCAATAACATTCAAGCATAGACCATGTATGCGCACTGGTGGGGGGGGGGCTGCACCAACCCACGTAACCTACAACAATTAATATTGATGATTTCGTTAATGTAATAGCCCTAAATTGTCAATGTTTAGTTTTTATGAATGTTATATTTTCATGTATTTCATGTATTTTTTGTATGTCTTGTGTCGTCCCGACTAGGGCGTATTTAAAAAAAAGCATTTTTTTTTTTTTTTTTTTACTGAATGTACCTAGATCTACCCTCTATTTTATATAAAACTTGTACGGATAATAAATAAATAAAGAAGTTCCAAGCTCAAAATGAAATTAAAATATCTAAAAAAAAGGTGGAATAGAGAATGATAGACAAATAAGAGAAGGAAAAAATAAAAAGTTTATCCTACCTTCAAATTATTTTGTTTGTAATTGTTTGCTAGCTGAACAGGCTACTCTGTTTAAAGATGTGAAAATGATTAAATCAATCAATGAATAGAAGATGAATAACCAAAGTTTTCATTTTCACACCATGAACCCTTGGCGTTGCAAATTCTTTTTTGAAACCTCCATTGATAGAAAATAATGAAGTATAAATATAATTCCGCCAATTTTTCTTTTCATTTTGTAGGACCTGTATAGACTTGCTAAACCGATCCTAATACATTTTTTTTTTGGGGGGGAGAGGATCATTCCCCCCCCCCCCCCCGCACCCACCTTCAATTCAACCAATAATGTTGGGTTCCTATAGAACTTGTGAAAATATTGGCTCATCCCCCTCAATTTGTTGTTATTGTTAGTTTCGCCCCTGAAAATCTTCAATGCATTCGGTGGACAAACTTGTTAGATGCCTATTCATATTCGTATTTCCATTGGCATGATTATAGGTAAAACTCTAAAAAAAAATAACAATCCACGATTCTTCGAAATAAGAATAACGGGGGAAAACATGCAGATTGATATCTCTTTTGACATACTTTGTAAAAATGCAACTTGTAAGCCGCGCCAAAACTATAAAATGCGTTCAGACGAATTACATATTGATTCAATGACAACGACTAACAACTCAAGTACTCCTTTGCTATCAATGAGGTAGACCTTGGTTTGTCAATATTGATACTGATAAGAGCAGACAGAAGTTTTCCAATTTAAACGAAAACATTGCACATGAATTAAGGGCTGGATCGCCAACATAAAAAAAAAAGATAACATGATTTTTATTTATTTTATCACCACGGTCCCGCCTTATAAACATTTGCGATTGATTTCAATCGCAATTGTGTGCATAATAGAGAGAGGAGACTGTAAACTTGCAATTGATTGGAGGACTTGAATGTGATTGATTCGAATCAATCGCAACTATTTTTAAGACGGGGCATAGATTTGAAATGAAAAGAGACATTTTAATGCAGG
Source organism: Strongylocentrotus droebachiensis (assembly GCA_035222895.1). Classification (NCBI taxonomy): domain Eukaryota; kingdom Metazoa; phylum Echinodermata; class Echinoidea; order Camarodonta; family Strongylocentrotidae; genus Strongylocentrotus; species Strongylocentrotus droebachiensis. The sequence continues at coordinate 39,618 of JAVYIG010006415.1, forward strand.
GGCGGCGATTTCTTTTCATGATCGGGGGGGGGGGGGGGCGAAATGCGAGGGAGCAGTGGCATAATGGGCAAACAATTTGTTTTCTTTTTTTTTGGAGGGGGGGGGGGGCAAAAAAACACATCCGCATCACCACCAATCTTACATGTTACGCAGGCCCTGGGAACGTTTAGTGTGGGGGGGGGGGGGGGGGTTAAAGTATTTACGATCAGGTAGAGCAAAGCAAAGCAAAGTGGAGCGTATAATGTACATTGGCGTGGGGTCCAGGGGCAAAGCCCCGGCGGGTGTCAAGGGGCGGAGCCTAATGAAGCTCAGGGGTTTTAGGCATTTATTAAGGTCAGATGAGCATCCTGGGGGCGGAGCCCCCTGAAGCTAGTTTTAGGCATTTATTACGGTCAGATGAGCATATTTTGATACCTTATTTGTGACACTGCATGGCATGCAGGTCACTAATATTGGGGCGGGATCGAGGGGGCAGAGCCCCCAGAAGCTCAGGGGGTTTTAGGCATTAAATTACGATCATGAGCATCAAGGGGCCGCCTTAGGGCCCTTGGTGGGGTCCAGGGCACCCGGCACACGTCAGGGAAAAATCTTGCCATTTCTACAACATTTGTAAATCACTGGTATCGAATTAGAAATAAACCACGTTTGAATTTCATTTGGGGGGAACTGCCCCTAAAGCCCCCCGCCCCCATCAGTACGCAAATGCGAGGGAGCATAGTGAATGAGAAGGGTGAAGGCACACGTCAGGGAAAAATCATGACATTTCTACAACATTTGTAAATCACTGGTATCGAATTAGAAATAAACCACGTTTGAATTTCATTTGGGGGGGGGCTGCCCCTAAAGCCCCCCACCCCCATCAGTACGCAAATGCGAGGGAGCATAGTGAATGAGAAGGGTGAAGGTGACGGAAGTGACTACCCCCTGACAGGTTTTTGAAGTTTTGTTGTATAAAAAAATGACATTCCTTAGCAAAACTATAGTATAAACGTTAGCAATATAGTTTTTTTCAACCTTCAATTTTCTCGGTATTTACTTGTACATTTTGAAGGATATCGAGGGAGCGTAGCTACCGAGTGAGAAGATTTTTGCGTTTTTATTAATTTTGTTTAAACGCTGCACTCTTGGGCCCTCCAAAGCCTAAAAGTTTGTTTCAGTCTTTAGTCGGTATTTGCTATACATTTTTTTCTTCTTCACTTTTTCAAATTTTGAGGGGGGACGAGCCCCCCCCCCCTAAAGAAATCGAGGGGGAACGTGTCCCCCCCCCCCCCCGCTCCCCGGGATCGCCGCCCCTGTTTTAATGTCATTATGTTCAGAACTCTACTTTGTGACGAACGGGACGCACACCAAATTTCAAAAATACCTTGGAATTCATGCTCATTCACATAATTATAACTGGCTAAATATATGGGGGGGGGGGGGGGGGTGGGGAATTATTAGTTTTAATATCTATTATTTTTCACTTAATTGTAAATACATGATGTATGTGGATTGGATTCTATTCGCTTCTCTCTCTATCTCTATCTCTCTCTCTCTCTTTCCTATTCCACATGTCACATCGGGGCTACCTCAGCTACTAGCTCCAGCTTTAAAAATAAAAAACATGCGCTTTTAAGGGAAGACCTCCCCCCTCGACGATAGTTTTTTTTTGCGACCCCCCCCCACCCTTTGTCCCTATTTTCCTTTAGATAGTTTAGAGCAACAACAAAAATGTTTATATGACTGGCCAAATCAGAAAGAAAAATTACAATTTTTTATGGTTGATTGATTGATTCGAATTTATTCCATTTCATATCAAAAATTGTTTCCACAATAAGAAAATAGTTGACAAAGTAAGTTAAAAAATTACAGGTAAATAAAAATGCTTTTTTGAATACTTTTTGAAACATCTCGGGGGAGATTTGTTTTGGAGTTGCAATTTAAAGTTTAATGACCCCAAAATATCCAATATAAGAAACCACTTTATACGTGATATTTGAATTGCTTGGAGTTGACATTCTCCCCTAAATTATTGACGCATGTAAACATTCAAGATCAAGTGTTGTAGAATAACTCTCTAATTAAAATAGATGGTAATGTTGTATTTAAGCAAAATTGGATATTAAAACAAAAATTATATTGGAATCACTCGTATAAGAAAATGTTAGATGAGCATGGTCAATTTTATTCTCAAAAATATAAAGTTCAATGACATTTTCTTGACTACTAATCATTAATCTCCGCACTTCCAAAAGAATGGAAAAATGGTATCCTATACAGCACTATAAGCTGAAACCAAAACACCCCAAGAGGAAGTTTGCATATTAACTTAAAGAAGGTTTTCAAAGTATGCAAATATTATGTTCATCAAATTTCTGTTGCAAAGATCCTTTAAGTTCCGATTTCTGCAATAAAATGGGCTACAATTTTAACTGAACCTGCTCAAGACTGGAAGAAACTTTACACTGTTCTTTTAAAATGTTGCCTTTCTATTATTTAAGGCAGCGACTTTTAGAAATTAGATTAACTGAAATTGCAAACACATATTAAGACAATATGAGGTGGGGTATATAATCACGTTCTACATCTTAAAGGTATAATACAAAGTTTTGAGAAATTTTGAAAATTGGCTGGATAAATATTCTTTATTTTTTAATATTTGGATGTCCCTGTGGATGTATAACTGCTAAAAAAAATTGCTCCTTAAACACTTCTGCTTTCGAGTAAAATTGAATATTAAAATTTACCGGTGCTCCCGGTAAATTTTGATAATTTTCAAATAGCGCCTATGCATGGCTATACAATTAGCTGCAACCATGAAAATCTCAGAATATGTAGCTGTGATATTTAATTTCCAAACAGGAATAGCCAATTGGTCAATTTTAGTCAAGAAACATTCTTTTATAGCTAAATTAATAGCTTGACCTTGAGAGGGAGCTATACAACGAAAAGAGTTTATTATCTACAATTTCATCACTTTAGACTCGATTTCAACCGTGACAATCATCACTGAATATTGTGGGATCGCATATGTTTCCAATATGTCATTTGAACCAAATTCATGACCCCATACCAAAACTTTGTAATACCTTTAATCAAATGAGCATTGACGGAATGACGTCTCTATGTTTGACTTTGTCTTTTTGTATTATGCTAAAACTTCGGAGTTTTAAACTTAAGCATCGAAAAACATTTTTACAGCGGGTTGGGCGACATTATCTCAAAATATGCAAAGGGGGTAATTACAATTTTGACTTGTTAGGATGCTTGACTCCTAGCTCCTCTAGGCATCTACCCAACAAATGAGAAATGTTCATGATATGCACGTGATTTGTTAGTGACATTCTACACACGTAGCTTACAGACGAACGTTTATTTACGGGTTCCATAACAAAAATATATTATTTTCAATTTGTCAGTTTGAAAGTAACTCTCATTTAACTCACAAGAATAATTCAAGAGTATATATGGGATGATGAAAATGCAGGGAAGAAGGCGTGGAATCCCGCGAGGTCACAGTTATTTTACGTAGGCTTATAGTATACTACGTCTAAATTGTTCCCATAAAATTTCAAAGCTAAAGGGAAAGACAGAAAGTGGGGAAGGCGACTGAGAATAATTCTGTACTTGCACTCTAATGCTCAAAACATGTGAAACTGCATGATTTGTATTACCTCATTTGCTAGATGTCATCAGATACTAATTTTATTCCATAATAAAATGTATAAAATAACAAAAAAATTAAGAAGAAAAAGCAATGACTGAGGTGGGGCGAAATAAAAAGAGTAAAAACGAGAGACTAGGAATTTATTTAAGGAGGCCAACCCCCCCCCCCCAAAAAAAAAAAAACGCTTATGAGTCCACGAGTATCGGACAAAACACAAGGTTCTAGTAATACTCAGAAAGATAAGCGAGTTATTGATATCATTATCAATATTATTCAAAGAAAATTTAAAAGGGCACTACTTGAAAAATGTTGGGAAACGACACCCCCACCCGGCACCCAATGTCGCAACGGGCCTAATTCTTTCTTGGGGCAATGATCTCCCTAAGTTACAAAAAATATATGAAATAAATGATTATCTTTCAAAACCAGCTTTTATCTTAATCATAGAAGTAAGTAGACTCTATGCACTAACAAAAACAATTATTGTTTGTATGAGGAATTTTTAGAAACTTAGCTTACCTTTTTCATTTGTATTCACGTTTAGTTTCATAAAAATGGTGGGGTGTTAGCTACGCATCTAGGCCTACATGGGGCGACGTTTCTGGTTAGAAATTTCCATGTTAAGTATTTTACATATGCGATTTGCATGAAAACCACGATTTCGAATTAAAAATATTATAATCAAATTTATCAGCTGAACATTTCGCTGCTGGCAAATCGACGTGGGGGGGGGGGGGGGGGACGTACGTGATGATTAGGATTACTATAGTGAACTCTACTTTGTGATATGTCGCCCTCATTTGGCCAGAGATTGTAAAGACTTCGTGGGCTCTCGATCTCTCACTCTGATTGGTCGATCGCTAAAATTGACCTTTGACTTGTAATCAAACCGCTAGATTTGAGGTGACTTCCCGGCAAGCAAAAAAGTGATGAGATTTTTCCAATTCTGACTAGCTCAATTGTTTGTAAGTTTCTCTTTTTGTAATGGTAGTAAAATTTGTGTATCTTGTTTAAATCTGTTAAATTCTTACCCCTAATATATGTTTAACTGCTTTGTACACTGTGATTACAAAAGGTAAAGTTTGCTGACTTTCCGCGGCCGTGAGGCTCCACAGTCTTTATGCATGTCCTTGCCAACTGTAGGCCAGTACCAGTGGGCCGGGGCAGGCCGGCGTAGTTGTAATCGACGTGTCGTCGTGCGCAGAGTGTTGGCCGTCTTTAAATAATTTATTACACATCCAGGATAGTAGATCGATCTATTACTGCTATTTGGATCTTGACTAAATCTAGAGTCGAGAATAGACAGATAGAGAGTGTGTGTGACTGTGCATGCCATGGTCAGTAGGGGCGCTGGTCCGAGGTCGAGGATCGTCTGAACTCTAACTTCATAAACGAGGATCGTCTTCATAAACACGGACTGATGCGTCCTCAAAAATAAGGACCGTCTGCATTTTCGCAGACGTTTCATATTTTTGATCGGTGCATTGGCGATGCAAAAAACTAATTCTTCAATGATTTTCTTGATGCATTTTACATTGACATGATTGACTTTGTACAGAGACCTTCACATGAATTATGAGCAATAAATCCTTGGGAAGACGGACAACCCATAAAAGTAGACGGTGAACTAGGGTTATTTTCCCCCGGGGAATCCCATTTTTGGCATCGCCTGCAGGCCGTTCTGTAACATGAAACCCCCAGAGCGCCAATGAAAAAAAACGTCCTCAAAAATGCAGACAACCCTTATTTTTCAGGACACATTTTGTCTGCGTTTATGAGGATATCCTTGTTTATGAGGACGATCCTCATTCTAGGACCAGCGGCTGTCCAGCGCCCCTACTGATGGTGTGCATGAGGTAACTCAAGCCGTCGAGGGAGCTCTGACAAGCTGAATCTGATGGGGCGCGGCGAAGCCGAAGGCGTCAGACTCGTCCCAGACTCGGACTCGGACTCCGACTCCGACTCAGAGCTCCAGTCCAGAGCTTGATTTTGAAAACGATTTAAACAGCGGGTAATTGGGTCACATTTTTTCGCAATGTAAAGAGGTAGATCTAGATCTAGAAATCTAGTAGTAGATCTAGACTAGATCTAGGCCTAGATCTACTTAGTAACTACAATTTTGATTTAGAAGTCTACAAATTTGTTTTTTTACTCCTCTGGGCATCTTTCCAGCCACTTGAAATTATAATTTGAAGAAGTCTTTGATGGGAAAAAGGCCAAAGGGTGATTCTTCTTCTTCTTCAAGATAATCTGCCTCCTTCAATACTGAAGATTCTAGCAGATGCCGTATACTCGGCCTGATAGGGGTGTGCAGGTGGACCATTACACCGGGGTTTCCCCCTAATCTTATACGAATAGTGCAATGGGTTCTTAACGTGCAAGGGTGGTGACTCTCCTGTACACGGGGCCTCCATTTAACATCCTATCCGAGAGACGGAGTGTTTTCCACTTGACATAACCTGCATCTATGAACAAGGGAAGGGGCACGTTAACACACAACGCAGACTAAGTTCAGTCATCCGCCTGGGTGGGAGTCGAACCCGGATCTTTGGTTCGACAGGCAGGCGCTTTACCGACTGAGCCAACTCGTTCTAACCTGACGATTCATCCAATGATCCATGTTGTATCTTTAGATTCAACATGGCGAAGAGAAAGTACGCATGCGCGGTAGTGGCGGAGCAAATATGAATATTCATGATATAGAGCGCTAGAAATTGCTGAATATGCATGAATCAAAGACCCCGTTCTCACTCACTTTGAGAGCGCTCCAAGTTAGACCGCTCCAGACCGCTCCAGAGGAACGGGTCTTGAGGAACGGTTTGCGAGCGTTCACACTCCGAGCAGTTTTTATGGCTCAAACCGCTCCACGAGTCAAAGTGGTCTTGTTGCTATGGCAGCTCAGGTAGGCGGGTCAATTTTTTTCGCGCGCGGAATCCAAACCGTATGTACCGTATTACATGTTTCGCACGCAACGTCACTAGCTCACTTCCGCTCAAAGTACGCTTTCCGTTCACATTGCACGTTAGAGCGCTCTGGAGCGCTCTTAATAAGACCCGCTCCTCAAGACCACCTCGGAAGGTGGACTTCTGGAGCGGTCCAGAAGTCCGCTTCCTGGACCACTTTGAGCGTTCTCACTCACCTAAGAACCGCTCCTGAGGAGCGGGTCTTAGTTAGAGCGCTCCAGAGCGCTCCAACGAAGTGAGTGAGAACGGGGTCAAAGAGACAGAGCCCTTTCTCAACCTCTTGCAGCGCATATTCAGCAATTTTGAGCGAACGGCGCTCTGACTTTATCATGAATATTCATGGGAAAAAGATGAGATAGATCCTCCACAAGCATGACATGACAAGGGCAAGGCCCCATTCAAGGAGTCAGAAGAATCTGTCTGGTTGGGAGGAGTTTTTGAGATAACTGCTTTTCTAGTTTAGTTTTGAGGCTCTCCTCCAACACAGATAGAAGTGATCATAGTAAGATCATAGATTATAGAACCCTTTCCAAGTCTTCTGTACTCCTCACAGTCACTTTGTTAGAATATTTGCCTGCCTTCAGTAAGTTAAACAATTGGTAACTTGTTCCTACGACTACGCCTACACTGAATAAGAAGATTAGGCTTATTTAAGGTGCACTTGCTTCCAATTTCTTTTTCAGACGGTTCCTTTCAACAAAATGGCATGGCCATTAGACCATGTTGACTACTCAATTTTATTTTGAAGGTTCACTGGTACATGTACACTCTTTATGATCCGATTTTTAATATACCCACAAATTACCAAGCCATTGAGGTGTTTAATGATTTCTGTTTTCTTTCCACAAAACTTCATTTTCAGAAGAGAAGATGGACCCAGGCAAAGTGAAAAGCTTGGTCACTTTTGTGAGTATGACTTTGTCTTTGACTGATATTGAAGATTTGTAGTTTGATAGATCTACAACTGTACCAACCTGTGGTACACCTTTTACTGTTCAGAGGTCATAAAAACATGAAACGGGCAAAACTTTAGTTTTCATTGCACTCTGGATGTTTATGTCAAAATAATTCCTCTATATTGTTAAAATGTGACAAGGTGTTATAAATTGTCTGTATATTATTCAACAATATTACTTACCAACCTGAAAATGATGAAGAAGAACACTCAAATCCTTCATACAGTACAAACTCTAGCGATGACTGAAATTACTGATTACTGAGCATCCCGCCAGGCGCCATCTGCGCATTGTAGTGGTTGAATTTCTTTCAATTCTATTTTTGTTAGATTTGAGGTTTACGTAAGGGTTTTATGTTAGGGGTAGTTATACATGTTAGTCCATGGGTGGAGACAGCAATTTGGTAAGAGTGGGTAACTAACTGTCCACTCTGCAATTTTTATTGATAATGTGGTTTTCAGTAAATTCTGAGTTATAATAATAATAATAATAATAATATATTCATTTGTAAATCGCAATAGCTATGTGGATGTATTCTACTGCGTTGCAAGAGCTCGTAAATGCTGTAATATACATACTACATGAACAAGTGAGTTTTCAGTCTTAATTTAAAAATTTCTAGTGATGGGGTTTTCCTTATTTCTAGTGGTAATCTATTCCATAATCTAGGGGCAGCACAAAGAAATGACTGGTCTCGAGGGTTACTTTGGTTTTATATAGGGGTATTTGCAACATAACTGTTATGTATATATTGTTTTTCTTTTTCAGGTGAACTCACTTGGAGTTGGGGAAGTCATCGAATCATTGCACCAGTTGAAGGATGGAAAGCATTTTATCTCCATGATCAAGATCCTGTAAGAATGAGTATACAAATAATACACAGCAGTGAGGGCATTAGTAAGAATTACCCACACAAGGTACCTCTGGAACAGTCTCGCCGAGGGTGTTTGGACTGTTTTTAAGGTATCGAGTGTGGGTAATTTTTTACTAATGCCTGAACAAGATGATGTGTATTATTTGTTTTATTGTTTTATAAAATGATGTTTTGTAACATGATTTTACTAATTACCGGTCATTATCAAAATTACTTGTTAGGCAAAATAAATGCCTGGTCACGTGTACGGTCTCAACCAATCATTTGATCAGGATCCAAGTCATCATCGATAAAATCACCAGTTGAAAATCACCAGGTTGTAAATATTTTATGCTGCTTCAAATATACACTGCTAATCGACCAAATATCAAGCTACTAAAATTTTCACTTTTCTCAAATTCTTTCAAACTGTACATTTGAATTTGGATTCTAAATGTTCAGTCTTCATGATTTTCTACAAAAGTTACAATGGAGAGTAGAGAACCAAGCATTATGTACTGTAATTGATTCATGCATTTCAATTTAGAGTTTGGAAATGCGTCAACTTGGTGTGCATTTTCATTTAATGAAGTTTCCAGAATAACTATTAGATTTTTTAGAAAAATTATGGAAACCCGTATGAACTATGAAACATTGCACAACTCCTCTTAGTACTCACCGTCTTTTTCATCTTACAGTTCCGACAAGGAAGTCCCAGACTGCGATAATCCTATGCAATGCTACCGCTACGTTCTGAAGTACTTGGAAGGTAAGTGTAAGATTAAGAGAACGTTATATTATATCACACAAATCTTATGCATTGGTTGTAATATGATATCAGTATATTGAAAAACTGACTGTCCCTAGGCTAAACTGTCTTTTATTCACGTTTCAGTTGCTCTCTTTTTCCGTTATTTATCACAAATATGACTATTCTACTCTGAATTCTCAGAAATAGATATCACATTCATCATGGTCAATAATATTTGATTGCTGCATAATACATTTTCGTTTTCATTTTGATATGGCAATTTTTACAACATTTATTTGTTATGATTGTGAAGAGCTTTATACAGCTTATTACAATCAAAATCATATCTGTTATGGTATTACAGGAGTAAATATCAGTTTAAGTTCTCTCTGATTAATGGCTCCAGCTTCGCTAAGGCAGGTATTGTTACAGCTTTTTGCATCAAATGTTACATGTTTCTCCTACATTTCCTCGCACCAGGGTTTTACCAGTCTTCTCTCAGTATCATTTTGTTGTTAACCTCATACATAATAATGATTTTTCCTCTTGCTCCAGGGTTTTACCAGTCTTCTCTCAAGTACCATGTGGACTTCTCCCAGATTGTCAACGGCTCCAGCGTCTCGGAGGTGGCAAAGGTCACAACCCTGCTGCTCTGCGCATCCATCCAAAGTGAGAGGGTCAAGATCTTTGTGGATGCCATCACTGAGCTTGACCTCTTGACCCAGAATGACCTGAAGGAGATCATCCAGTATATCGTGGCCCAGGAGAGTAGCCACAAGCTCAGGGCAGACTTTGCAGATATTCTTCATCGACGAGGTGAGGGAAATTTCTCCAACCAATTCATCTCAATGATCTAGTCCACAATAAATGTCAATATTTAGGGTCATAAAAGGTCTTATATTTCCACTTTCAGCATGTACTGTTGTTTATGTTTAAGGAACTTACTAGGCCTGAGTCGAAACGGGTCCCCGCCCGGGCCCCGACCGTCGAGCCGAAACCCGGTTTTTGGTTTTCGGGTTTCGGGTTTTTCAAAATTAAATTTCACACTGATATTTTGAAATATAGAACTAAAAATATGGAATTCACAAACTTATATTTCAATATAATCAAATAAATATGCTTTAGAAATAAATGGATAATGTTTCAGTTGACGGTAGGTGTTTTTATTGGAGTCCCTTAAAGTCTTACGTGATGTTTTTTAATTGGTTTAATGCTTATTGTTCCGATCAGGTCGGATGACGGTGTAGGGATGTAAACATGCATATCAAGCTTGACTCGTTACTTCTGCTTGCCGTTATACATGCATTTTTAGAACGAACGAAAGGCACTTCGATGTTATTTCAAGAGCTTTAATTTATTTTCCTTCATCAAACTATCAAGGGTAAACCATTATGTTGTGGATATATTTTGACAATTAAATTAATGCCTTTAGTATTACGATTTAATTGCAATAGTCTGATCAATATTTTAGTCTTGTGTGTGGCATTTTCTTGCTCTGTCTTCAGTGGGTCATAGATCTATTTCCACTTCCGTTTCTGAACGCACTCGATCGGTACCACGAAGCGTGATTCCTTTCTTGCAGCCTCAATTTTAGAGCGATAAAAACACCTACCGTCAACTGAAACGATATCCATTTATTTTTTAAAGCATCTTAATTTAATTCAATTGATTATTTTATTGTTTTGAAAGCAGTAACTGTCTTTTCCGTCGCATTATTAGAACAGCAACTTAGTCTAACTCCCGCCGCTGCATGCACACGATTTTTAGTGTCAGTGCAGTGGTGAAAATTTCGGGTACCCGGTCCCCGCCCGAAATTTTCAAGTCAAACCCGGGTTCGGCAAAACCTGTGATGACTCAGGCCTAGAACTTACACATATCTCATCTTTATGTAGAGTTATACCCACACTTTGGAATGGATATGATTTTTTTTTAATTACTCTTTATCTGTGTTTTGAACATTGCTTCAAGAAGAGAAAGAACTTAATTTCTTGAATTCTGAACTAATTAGTCACAGCTTTGAAATTAAGGGTAAATTGGGCATTTTGTAGGTCTGCCCATTCTCTTTTAAACTTTGAATAAGTTGAATATTTAAGGGATTCTATTGCAGCCTTTATGTTTCATGTGCTTGATATATTCCTGACATGTTTAGGTTCTCAGCCAGCTACCACAATTGATGAGTGTATCCCGTCTACAAATAGCCAGCGAGGTAGTGAGGCATATGTAGCATGTACCCCTTGTTCTGACTGAGTGGGCAACTTGCCCCTTCCTCTCTTGACCTAAAAATTGGAATTCAGTTCCTAGGCACTGTTTCGTTTTAACCGTGGAGATATTTAGTTGACATAGACATACATGAACGAAAATAGGATAGCACTTTTGTCCTAGCAGCTGACCGATGGTTGCATAATATCTCTGCTAGTTCTATGATATTTAACAAATGTTAATTAGCATTAGGAAAGAAGACTTGCCCACTCAGATTTTAAAGCATATATCCATTACATTTATCTATATCATTGGGATGTACCATTGTGACCATATTACTCTTATTATTTGCTTTATATGGCTCAAATTGCCTGTATAATGTGGCAAGGAACATTTAACACACTTTCTTTACCCCATTTATTGTGATGTTTTTAATAAAAAATAATTTCCCATTGTCTGTAAAATTCTTACATTTTATTTTATAGTCATTGATATTACCTCTAGGCTCTAATATAGTTTTATGTTTTTTTTTATTTTTTTTTTTTATTACAAACAATGTTCTTAATAGTTTAAACATATTTGTGGCTTACACCCAGTAAATAAGATTGATTGATCGATCTGTAATTAAAAAACAAGTCAGAAAAAATCTTGGAACCAGCGGGATTTGAACCTGCCATCTACTGCTTGCCGGGCAGCGACTCTACCACCAGGCCATCTTATTTACTGGGTGTAAGCCACAAATATGTTTAAACTATTGAAATTTCTCCCAGGAAGCATTACATTTATAAAAACAATGTTCTTGTAACCCATATTCATTTGGGAAGATGGACTAAATAATATTAACTATATTACTGATTTTCTTCAGGTTCTGCGACTGTTATGGCTGCTTTAAAGTCTTCATAATTGTAACCAACATACACTAATGCTATCATAAAATGCCTTTTCTTTTATTCAGTTCTGAAAATCCGTTTTGGGCTGTATGCAGTTTTACCCCTGAATTTCAAAGCATTTCTAACCAGTACTCAATAATCATGGGCTGATTTTATTTCTTTGGTTGTTCATTCATACTTGGTATATGTATATGTTTGGGTGATTATTTTTGTTAGATATGTTGTTTTTCTGTGAATATTTTAATTACCGGGTATTTGTGTTTTTGTATTCCTTCTTGGTGTCTAATTTCTTCAATGTTTTTGAAAAAGGAAACAAAATCAGTCATTAGACATTCATATTGAAACTTCTCAGTATGAAAATAATCTTCAGTTAAATTTCAAGAGAATACATGAAGGCTTTTATATTTACGTTTAGATCAGTATTTTAAGTTGGTAGAATTCCTTGTAAAGCATATGCATCAGACAAATTTATCAAAGCCTTACACAATCCAAGCTTATACCCAGTATGCTACCTGTATATTACAAAATGTACCTGTGTTCAAATATTGGTAGTAATCTGTAAATTTCTTCATAGTCGACAATTGTAAAGCACAGAGAAATACTTCGTAAAATATACTATAAAACCATTATAACGTATTATTATTACTAACCTGTATATTTAGCACATTATAACCTTACAAAATATTTGCTCATCTTTTCATCCGTAGCTTTTTTATGTTGCACAATGGCAATGCAAATATTTCCCGGAATGAAAAAGAAACATTTATATAATTTATCATAATCACTAGTTCACTACATTTTCAACTAACATTGGTGATCTGGATCAAAGATCATAATACCTATATATTGAAAAATACCTAAATATTGAAAAAATTTCTTAGCTAACTAAAGCTGGGACTTGGGGAGTGTTTCACAAAGACTAAGATCGACTTTAAGTTGGACTTAAATATGGCAGGCCGTTCATGCCACTAGTTCCTCTAACCATTTCTGGCATTGGTCTCTTAAGGGACACATACAAATCATTGTCACAAATCTACAGAACTTATATTTTTTGATAGTTCACTATTGAAGGAAAAAATATTATCTAAAGATCATAATGGTGAGAGCAACCATTGGCATGAACAGCCTGCCATAGTCAAGTCCAACTTAAAGTTGATCTTAGTCTTTGTGAAACACCCCCTGGTCAATTAGTAAAAACAAAGCAGCTGTAAATTGTACAGCTTATTCTACTGCTATTAAATGGAACTAATGATGATTATATTGAAATAAAGAATTCATGGTCAGGTGCATTTTTACCAGAGCCATCTATACACAGAGTTTGGCCAACGTGGCTTGAGTTGAACACAATATGGCGACTACTGCCTTGTTGGGCAAGCACAAAACAAAAGAAAATACGTAATGTTCTAACCCAGTGAAACCAATTTGACCAAACTGTATAGATGGCTGTGATTATTGCTACAGGACAAGATTGTCATCTTGATTTAGGTTTGACATGACAAAATGTATGAATACATCCTTACCGTCTCTAGCAATTCTCTCTAGAGGCGTTAACATGCATTATTTGGATTTTCTTGCTTTATAGGTGATCATACGAATGAATCTTCTCGAGCTGTCCTCACCCCCATGGAGCAAGGCTCTCCGTTTCCAACAAGGTTGACGTCATCGTCGGCCTTCTCCGACTCTCCGATGTCTCCGGTCCATAACCTCATTAACTCTCCCTACATGGTCAGCAAGGTAGGTCGCATCAGGGAGAGGCCTTGCTATAGGCACAGACTCTAAACTGACACTTAAAGAGACTTGGTAACATTGTTGAAGGTTGATGAAAAAACTGTAATTTTTGTATGCCATGTTTCTTATTATATTCTTTTTACTGTACTAGCCCTCTAACATGCAAAAATCCTGAACAAATTCTCAAACCACAAAGATATTTATGGTTTTCTTTGGAGGCGTCACTGTGCGACACCCTCTAACAGAAAAATCTCCCAACCACTTTTGAATTTTCCCGACCATTTTTCCATGAAAATAAGATATAAAACAGGCTTTTAAAATCTTTCAATTCTAAAATGTTTTGAATGGTATATAGACCAAATTCATTGCTTTGTGACGATTTACATTCACCTAAAATGTAATGAAATTGTAATAATATAGTTGGGAGAATTAGGAAATCAATCAGATTAGTTTTCCCCAATTTTTAGCATTAATAATGGTCTGTTTTCACTCAAACTTTTAGATTATCTTATCATCTTAGCACCATTTTCTCTTATTTGAACAATGTTACCAAGTCCCTTTAAACACAATAGACTGGTTTACTAAAAAAGACCAATTTGATGGATACTTTTTAAACAAAGGTTGTTCTCGACAAGCTAAAGCTTGCCCGAGGCTAGCCCGGCATATCAACAAGTAATTTGTGCAGACTGGATTCCAAGTATTGTAATTCATTGGCATCTGTCTGTTACTCTGGTGTTTCCCAGTTACGCTACTGTGATCTGGGCCCCATCTTACAAAGAGTTGCGATTGATTCAAATCAATCGCAAGTTTGCAGTCTCCTATCTCTTATGTACATAGTTGCGATTGATATCAATTGCAAATAAGTTGCTATTGATATCAACTCTTTGTAAGACGGGGCACTGTCATAGGTTTTCCCTGATTAAAAAAAACAATCTTTCCATTTCAGCTGAACAATCGAAGATTACATGATCGAGTGCGTACCCTGGAATCCAAGATAGCGTCTGAGACAGCACTGAGGCAGGACCATGAAGCTGAGATCATTGAGAAAAACTCAGACATTAGCCTCAAAGGTTTGTTGCTCATTTGCTAAAGTCTTCAATTGTGACTAACTCTTACACTTGTATCAAATATGTTGGCTAGAATGGCAGATCCCGATCTCGGATTCAGTTTATTTTTATTTTGAGGATGGTATTCTATATCTTGAATTCTACTAATAGAGCAAAATAAACAAACATTTGATACTGATTGTTAGACCAAAATTGTTTTCTCTCCCTATTAATGGATATGATTAGACTAACCGAACATCTATTTTTGAAAATAGAATGAGGTACATTCTACTCTTAGGCACTATAACAAACAAAATACAATGATAAAAAAAAAAAAAAAAGTGCAAATAAACCTACAAATTACAATACATATGAATTAGTGCTGTAACATCGCGGATATCTCCAATTCCGTTTAACCGCCAGTCAAAACCGGACGATTTTCGGTTAAACGATTAAGCAAGCCAGGTCCGTGTGAAAAAGCGGGAAGGACTATCATTTAACTGCGAGGTGCATTTGAAGGCGCCGATTTGTGCTTGTGAACTTGTCACAAATAATAGTAACAATATCGTTTTTAGAAGAATGTGTAAGATCATTAATGTAAATTAAAAACAGTAGAGGACCTACAATGTAGGATAGAACCTTGTGGTACGCCGTGTGTAAAAGTTAGATGAATTATTATTATAAACTACATAATGAGATCTATTACAAAAATTACTTTCAAACCAAGATAACAGACAAATTGGAGTGTTGTTCTAGTTTTGGAGTGGTGAGTCAACACACAGATTACTGAGCTGGGAGACATTGCCAGGCATATTGCCAGGTGGAGGGGCATAAATCGAAACTTAAAAAAAAAAAAAAAAAAAAACGGGAAAACGAAACCGTCCAATTGAAAACGGAATCCGCCATGGGCGGTCAGATACCGGACGGTTAAACGTTTGACTACAGCACTAATATGAATACATTAATGTGAACAGAGTAAGTTAGTCATCAGAAGCAATTTTGAATAAATGTGTCTTAAGACACGGTTTGAATTGGTTAACAGTTTGACAGTTTTCGACATTTAAAGGTAATTTGTTCCAAAGTTCAGCAAAGGCTTTGCAAAAAGAGCAATGACCATAAAAGTGATGAATAGATGTATATTTTTGGCACCTTGTAATTGTATAAAACCTGGGTATAGAACTATAGATTATTCATATCATATTGCTTGGGACCCATTTCACAAAGCTTTTTTTCAATGACAAATGACAAAAATCAGTGACAAATCTGCTGATAACCAATCAGAAGCAAGGATTTCAGTAGCTTATAACGAAAACTGTCATTTGTCACTGATGACAAGTTTTGTGAAACACCTCCCTGGTCTCCAGGGTGCCATCAGAAAGTTTACTTATTATGAGTGATATAAAATATTATTTCAAACACCCACCATAATTAATCGACGGCAATATATTGGCATTACCGGTAGCTTAGATGCCATTATGCCTGACAATCTTTGATCATCTTTTTAAAGCCTCTCTGCACGAGTTCGGCCAGGAGTGATTGGACCTCTCATCAAATCAGCTCTCAATTAACATAAGAAAGAAGGGATCATGGGGGACCAACAGCTACTGCTTATGCCTCCGTCACACCTTTGCGTATTGCTGCGTATTTATGGCAAGCGGTTTTAACATTTATTCCTATTTCTTGATATCAAGAAATGAATTCTTGATATCAAGAAATGATTTTCTGTTGTAAAGCAAATTAAGCAATGGTAATTCTTGATATCAAGAAATAGGAATAAATGTTAAAACGACTTGCCCTAAATACGCAGCAATACGCAAGCCGAATACTCAAAGGTGTGACTGAGGCATAAGGCATTGTTTGCTAAATAGAGGGCTCAAGTAGCTACAAGTAGTGCAGTCCGAGCCCGCATTAATATTCCTTTTTTTGAAAATCTATAAATCCTTGTTATTTGGTTTATGATTACACAGACAGCCAGCTACGTGAGCTGAGCCAAAAGGTCAAAGAACTCAACAAGCTGAAAGATGAGGTCGATGAACTCCAGGAAGTTCAGGCAGAGCTTCAGAAGAGTACGAGAGAAAACACAAGGTAAAATTTACCTGCAGTCATGCTATCGTCACTTTCCATAGTTACTGTTGATTTCTGCAATACGAGGGGTCAGTGACACACAGACGTAACTCCATATTTTGCCAAAATGAGTATTTGATTTTAAAAATATTCAGATAAATGCAGGCTTTCCAGGAAACACAAATACTTAACTTTACTCAACACCCCATTGAAGTCAATGGCTGGTGAAACATAGACTTACCTCCTTAAGGCCCAAGTGCTCAGTGACACGTAAACCACTTTTACTCAAAATGGCCAAAACGGAGTTATGTCTTTGTGTCACTGACCCCTCGAATAGAGATCTGTTAAACAGCTACCTCAATCAGCAGTCCATCAGCTTCAGTTCCCATTTTCGTTTTACATTTGGGATTAAAGCATAACAAATCTTTGAGAGTATCTGACTCTGAGAATCGGATATCAATACTTTTTCTCTCTTTCCCTCTCTCTCGCTTGCATAGACGATTTTTGTTGTTGATATGCAGTCACAGTTCCTGTTTTTGTTATAATTTTGGGATTAAAGCATAACAAATATTTGAAAGTAACTGACTCTAGACTACTATTAGCAACATGAGAATCATATAGCAATACTTTCCCTCTCTCTCGCTTGCTTAGACGATTCTTTATGTAGAAGTTTTTTTGAGATTAATGATTGGTTTAGAGACTGTTGAACATTTTCTTCATGCATTATTTTGAAAACTTCATATATTTTTTTGAAATGTGTGCAGATATGCTTCCTCACTCTTTATCTCTGTATCTTTTTTAATTTTTTATAAATCTTCATCTATTTTCTCTTTACTTTTTATTCCTGTTTCTCTTCGTAGATTGAAAAAACTGTTAGAGAAGAAAGCCGAGTTGAAGACGGACAACCAACACCTGGAGAAACAGAATGAGGAGCTATTATCAGAGAGACAAGAACTCAAATACATGGTGTGTATACAATCTCTTTATGCTTGTTTGAATGTACTCTCTGCCATTGGGTTTTTATGCCATGTATCCAAGCTATTCTGCACCAGTATAGTCATTCTCCTTTGTGTAATAGATGAGAAATTTTGAAAATTTTGGCGGCGACGTTTGTTTGATTGATTTTATTTCTGCGTTCAAAAATATACAAATTCAAAGTCAAAGTACAAAATTTCGAACAATAACAAATACAATGAATACAATGTTTACAAAAGTAATTAAATGAAAAATCATGTACAATTATATAATTTGATAAACATGTACGAAGCATACAATAACATAAGAAATATGAAATATTTTCAATAAATTAGAGAGGTAATTTGGAACGCAGGAGACCACCATCGTGAGCGGTTAGGCTGGAAATGGATGGCGGCCTCGTTAACATCAAAAACTTAACCTAAGGTTAAGTTTTTGAAATTTTAGTATAATTTTGAAAGTGTTTGTTTAAATTCCATGAAACTTGTACACAAGGGTTATCAAGTATCACAAATCATATGACACACATTTCAGGTCACAAAATCAAGGTCAAAGGTCATTTTAGGTCAGTAGACTGGGATTATGTTTTCACAACTTAATATGAGAATTAATAAATCAATGATTGTTATTTGTTCATATTTTATTAAAGTTATCAATCTTGGTACAAATTATAGTAAATAATTCTTCTGATGATTCTTAGTCAATATACACTTCAAAATGCTGATCATTTTCACACGATTTCATTTTTTGGGGCCTGCTAATGGGCCACCCTATCTATAGATAATGTCCCAACCTCAATTTTTCATCATATCGAATTGCATAATGCAAGCGAGACCGCCGAGAGCGTTTCCCTTATTTTTCACTTGGTGGGAGGTTCCTAATAATAGACCTCTTCAATGTTCCACTGAATTCATGGAACTTCAGGTTTTTTAGTTCTGCAAAAGGGACACACCATCTTTAATTTCTTGATCATCTTGCTGCCACTTTAAGACTGCTTCTTCATCATGCCATCTTACATGTAACCTAGTACATATCAGTACATTAGTAGAGTAACAATCACATCGTCTTTTATTAACCTGAACCAAACAGATGAAGGGCCACGGCGCCATCAAGAACCAGTTTGAGGAGACGCGTGTTCGGCTGCGTCGCTCCGAGCTCAACCTCGGCGAGCTGCACAGGGATAACTGTCGCCTGACCGAAGAGGTGGAGGGTGCCATGAAGGAGAGGCAGGAAATGATTCATATGATGGAGACCAGTCAACAGATGTATAAGGAGAAGATTGCCCTCCTCGAGGATCAGCTTCTGCAAGGTAATGATCATCAAACAGCAGTTGGGAGATTTGTATTTGCAGTTCTGTATCAACAGTGTATTAGAAGCCTAAGAAGCACTTTGTTTAAGCCCCACTGCACTTCTTATAGCTACTTGCGCCCTCTATATAGCAAACAATGCCTAATCGGTGACCATTGGTCCCCCATGATCCCCATGCAGGGAGGTCTAATCCCTCCTGGCCAAACTAGTGCAGTGGGGCTTTAATAGTTCCCTTTTATAAAATTGTGTGTTATATTTTATGGTACTGCTTTTAGTAATGATCAAATCAAATCAAGTCTTATTCATTTTTGCTATCCTGGATAAAGCATTGCTACTCGATGAGTTCGTCAAAGCATTAAACAAATTGTTTCTACCAGGAGCCTATTAATCACACTTTGGTATTACAAAAAGAATGGCAATTGTCTTGCCAAAATACAAATACACCACTTCTTTGATTTTGGTAAAACTGCTTTGACAACCCGTTGGCCCAAACATAGAATAGCATTGGTCTAAACTTTATCAATGACTCACTGCATTAGTGACTTTTATAAGATGATGACGTGGATCCTAATTAAATGATTGGTTGAGAGTGTACACGTGACCAGGCATTTTTTTTGTCCAACACGTAATTTTGATAATGACCGGTCATTATCAAATGCTAATGACCGGTCATTAGTAAAATCGTGTTATAAAACTCATTTTATAAGACAAACAAAACATAATCTTATAAAGACAAATAATACACATCATTTTGTTCGGGCGTTAGTAAATTACCCACAATTGGTACCTTGTGTGGGTAATTCTTACTAATGCTCTCACTGCTGTGTATTATTTGTATACTAATTTTTCTTTACAGGTTGCATAATATTCTTGATGTTTTTTTTCCTTTCAGCCTCTAGCCCAGCCGTGATGGGAGAGTCTTTGGGTATCATTGCTGAGCAGCGTGTCTCCGAACTTGAGCTGGAACTGGAGAAGGTGCGCATGAGCTGGACCAGTCCCGAAGTCTATCAGAAGATGAAAAGCTTGTACGAGGAAGCTTGTCAGACTGCACAGGCGTACGAGGTAAACAGAAATACATCATGAATTAATCCCCCCTCCCCTCCTTAGTGTAGTGTGTAATCAAGACATGTCAGGACAAGTATCTCAGGACTATTAGCCCCCTCTCCCCCTCGATTTCCTTCCCCTGACTACCCCTAGGACACTAATCCACATGGAACATTACCTCTCAGACAACTAACCCCTTAAAAAATTAGCCATGATTATCGTCAAACAACTTTCAATGGGATAATTTACGAGGGAATAATTGTCCCAGGGATAGGCCCTAGTTGTGCACGGGTAATTTTCGTAAGGGGATAGTTCAGACCTGCCAACCAGTACGATTTAGTCCTATTTCGTACGATTTTTAGAAGCAAATATGACAGTACGATTTTCCTCATCAAATACGATTTTCAACAGAAACAAAAACATTTTCAATGGCAAAATGCCCATTCTGTCCTGTAAAGTATCCTAAAAGCATCTCACATCGGCAATTTGGGGATGTTCATTGGTTCATCGAACACACCTGTCGTGACGAAATCATGCATATTCAACCAATGATCCATCAAAAACTTTCTTCCTGTATGTAGGAACTGTAAGAGGCATTGATTCCCTTAACAGTTCGTGATTTTTTTTAAGAATACAATTTTTGTCAGTAAAATACAACTTTTTGGATTAAAGAATACAGTTTTTGAACTCCAGAGGTTGGCAGGTCTGGATAGTTGTAGGAACATTTGTCAAGGTGGTGGTGGGGGGGGGGGGGGGGGGGGGGTAGGCAGGGAATGGTCGAATAATTGTCATGGGGTAGTTTTAATAAGATCCAGTCAAATATGCCATAGTTCCCCATCTCTATATTATGGAGTTCACCAGTCTGTAGTATTTCATGTTTGTTACATCAAGAACACCATATACTCTATCTAAGAATCTTCTCCCGGTTCGGAGGTTGATTGCAACATCTCTCCATTTCACTCTTCAATCTTCTGCCATTCTAGTGCACTCTTGCAGTTTTAGTCCAATCCAGTTCTTGACATCCTCTTCCCAGTTGATTCTGGGTCTCCCTCTAGGTCTACTTCCTTCCACTCTTCCTTCCAATACATCCTGTAAGAGGCTTTGGTGCCTTTTAACATTAACAAAGTATTTGGTTTCTCTCTTTGACTAATCCTACTAGTGCAATCTGTTTACGTCCTGCCATGTGCAATATCTCTTTGTTGGTTATCATTCGTTTCCAGGATATTTTCTTCATTCTTCTGTATAAATCCACATTTCTAAAGATGTTATTCTATTTTCCATGGCCTTGCTTATTGTCAATGTTTCTGCTCCATACAATAGGACAGACCATACATAACAGCATACCATATACAATGGCTGCATGTTCATTCAAATTCATTTTTGTTTCCCTTAGGGTCAGTTGAAAGAAAGTCAGGATCAAATGAGACAACATGAGGTTAACATCCAGAATCTTCAGTCTACCTGGGCTTCTCCCGACGTCCACCAGGAACTGAGGGACCTCTACGAAGAGACCAACCAAGACAAACAGAAATATGAGGTAATAATTCTTCTATTTTTATATATGTATATATATATATATATAGAGAGAGAGAGAGAGAGAGAGAGAGAGAGAGGAATTTGATGTATGTAGAACCCAGATATACTTCTACCTGTTGTAAATTTTGTGGAAACTTGTTTTTAATCTGAAAAGATTCACCCAGATGACACTCTTATTCTAAGTTTGCCTCACTGAAACCAAAATTTCAGGTTATGGAACTAGTTAGAGACCAAATAAAGAAGGTGGAATGAGACAAATATTTGTTGATTTTGTTGTAAGGTACAAAATTGATTTTAAGTACAAGAAGAAAAAGCGATTTGATATTTTTCCTCAGGTTCACTTGAAAGAGAGTCAGGATCAAGTCAGACAGATTGAGGTTAACATCCAGAATCTTCAGTCTACCTGGGCTTCTCCCGACGTCCACCAGGAACTGAGGGACCTCTACGAAAAAGTGGAATGAGACAAATTTTTGTTGATTTTGTAAGATATAAGAATGATTTTAAGTGCAAGAAAATAATTTTTGTTGTATTTTTTTCCTCAGGTTCACTTGAAGGAGAGTCAGGATCAGATCAAAGAGCTTATGCATATTCAGGAACTTCAGTCTACCTGGGTTTCTCCCGATGTCCACCAGAAACTGCAAGACCTCTACGAAGAGACCAACAAAGACAAACAGAAATATGAGGTAATATATTGTTCTTTTGGAGAGAGAAAATAGCACTATAGAAAGATGAATGAGTGGAAGGGCAATAGAGAAGGAGGGAGAAGAAAAGAGACATAACGGAGGAAGAGGAGAAATGATACAGGCGGAGAGGAGAGGGAGGAGAGAGGAAGGGGAGACAAGAGGGGGAAGAGAGAGAGAGAGAGAGAAGGGAGAGAGAGAGGAAGGAAGGAGGGGGACAGATCAGTCTAATAGAGCAATGTCATTTCCACTGGCAAGTCTATTTCTAATGAGTGTAGGTCTCAATTTAATTCAGTTGGTGTGAAATTCTGTATGTACTAGTTGAATTCTCAGAAAGATGTGTCCAAATAACATATCATATTCAGCTTGCCCGTTAAATTCTAATTCAAGTTATGCAACTTATTTCAGACACTAGAGACAAAAGAGAGGAGATATGAAAGAAATGTTTCTAACTGTGTCCAGCACAAAACTATGTTGTATTTTGCTTATTTTAAGTGAATACATCGAAACAGTTCCAGATTTTGGCAAGGTAGTAAATTGTTTTTGTGACTTTTCCCCAGGTTCACCTGAAAGAGAGTCAAGATCAAGTCAGACAGCTTGAGGTTACAGTTCAGAATCTTCAGTCTACCTGGGCTTCTCCCGACGTCCATCAACAACTGAAAGAACTCTATGAACAGACCAACCAAGACATGCAAAGATACGAGGTAATGATTGTTCTTCTATAAGAGAGAGATTGAGAGAAAGTTCAGTCAATTTGAAAATTGTCATTTCCATTTGGCAAGTTCATTTCTGATTGGTGTAGGTCACCGCTTAGGTCCACCCAAAACTGAAGGAACTTTATGAACAGACCAACTGAGACAAGCAAAGATATGAGGTCAAGAGTGGCATTTCATCAATGGAGAATGTATAGCACATTTGGTACAGTACAAGTTTGGTTACAATATCTTCCATCACTTCCCTTCTAGGTCCAATTTACCAAAGATTTGAGCTGATTGGTATAGGCACTGACACTCGGTGCCGTCAGTTGAATTCTAGAAAAGGATTTGCCTAACAGAAACACAAACTCTCTCCCAATCTGATTTAATTCCCACACAGTTCTAACAGATTTTCAACTAGTTACAGAGTTCTTACTAGCCTTTCATGTTGCAAATTTTGGTTGCATTTGTTTAGGTTAGAACTGAAAGTTCTCGAGAACTATGTACACTTTGGTAATGTTTGTTTGTTATTCTAATTTCAGGTACATTTGAAAGAGAGTCAGGAACAGATCAGACAACTTGAGGTTAACATCCAAGATCTTCAGTCTACCTGGGCCTCCCCTGAAGGTCATCAGAAACTGAAGGACCTCTACGAAGAAACCAACCAAGACAAACAGAAATACGAGGTAACAATTTTCTTATAGGATATAGATTGTGTAACCACCAATTGATTATTACCGTTTTACTTTCCAAACCCATACATGCTATGGCTATTTATAAACCTCAAACTAATGTGCGATCTGCAGGTAAATACCTCCTTGAGAGTCCTCGGACACGCCCCCTTTTAGGTGATCGATCATATACTGCCTGTGCATCGAGATTGTGTAATGGTCTTTCCCAAATCCTTCGCTCTTGTCACCAGTTATTCACTTTCAGAACTCAACTAAAGACATACCTATTTCAGATTGCTTACAATTAGTCTTTTTTGTCTTTCCCAGTTAGAATCATGAACAGACATTTTTGGTAGTTTTCAGTCTCATCAGCGCCTTTGATTAGACTAGGCAACTAGATATTGGCACTTTATACATTTCTGGATTGGATTGGATAGGGCTCTGTTATCAAGAGGGTCAACATGAAGGAGCCACTCTGCTTTGATCATATCACAGATGGAAGGGGTATGGGGGGGGGGGGGGGGGGGAAGGCAGATTTTTTTTTCGCTTTCAAGGGGAAGTCCACCCTGATATTAAGTTAGTGTTAATAGAAGCAGAAAAATGTGAGAAACAAGTCATTGAAAGTTTGAGCAAAATCCAATCCAAAATAACAATGTTATTAACTTTTGAAGGTGCAATCAATCACACACAAACTCACAACTCTGTGTCCTATCTCCCGTTAACCTTGTACTAAAAAACTTCAAAAAATTGTATTTTTTCCTGAAGAAAACTTTCAGTCATACATCCACCCTAAATATAATTATAACAAATATGTTTTTTTACAACCCCTGTATGAAAAAATATTATTCCATCACAAATATCCAAGAAAATGAAAGTTTAGGAAATTTTCTGTACAAAGCAAATTGGAGAGGAGCTCGCAACAGTGTTGCCAATTTGTGTTTCCCTGATGTCAACTTAAAAAAAACTCATAACTTTCCTATTTTTATTCGGATATTGGTCAAACTTTCACAAATTTGTTTCTCCATAATTTGTTTTTGTTTTTGATAAAACAGACTTAATTTCAGGGTGGACTTCCTCTTTAAGTCCCCAGATATTATTTACAACAATATTTTAAATAAATGGTGCATGCATTTGGCCATATTTTGAATAATATCTCTAAATCTCTATCCCATTTCCTCCCAGGCTCACTTGAAAGAGAGTCGAGAACAGATCAGGCAACTTGAGGTTAACATTCAGGATCTTCAGTCTACCTGGGCTTCTCCCGACGTCCACCGGAAACTGAAAGACCTCTACGAAGAAACCAACCAAGACAAACAGAAATATGAAGTAATTATCACAATTTTCTAGATAAAAAAATTAATGAAATTGGTAATGTCTTTTCTTTCATTTTGAGTGCATTCCCATTATAATAAGAATAAAAAAACAGATGTGCTGGAGGTCGATGATTAAAGATAAAGTTGAGTTATGGTCATGCGATCGCATTGTGAAAGAAACGTTGTGGAATCGATCAGAAAAGGTTGATCATCTATAAGTATTGGTGTGTAGGCTACTGCAAGATTCTGGAATCATCAAAATGATAAGAAATTTGGCCCAGTCTTGGTAAAGTTACAAGCACTGTACACAGAAAGATGTATATGGGACTACTGCGACACGTGCATTATATCAATTAGTAGGCAGTTTCTCTGCAAAATTGTTATGATCACGTATTAGTCAAAACGTATTCTTTCACATGATTGGTAATAAGAGCTTCCATTTCATTTTTTGGGACGGGGGGCGTTTCCAAAACTGATCTTTACCTTTAATAAGTACCTGTGATATTCTGTAAGCATTGGTCTCACCCTATAAGAGGACATGGATTTTCCCAAAGATCACAATTGTTTAGCTAGTGCATGAGCAGTTCTCAGCTCACTCGGCTTCATCCACCTTTCCAAATCCCAACCAAAACTTAATTTGTCTTTGTCATTTTTTATCATAGGGCCAGTTGCGGGATAGTCAGGATGAGATCAAACAGCTTGAGATTGGAGTCCATAATCTTCAGTCTACCTGGGCTTCTCCTGAAGATCATCTGAAACTGAAAGAACTCTATGAAGAAACCAACCAAGACAAGAAAAGTTGTGAGGTGAGTGACTTGACCCATTTTTGAATATTCCACCAAACAACTGAAGTTCACGAGACATTAGACTTGTTTGTGCATACCTTCAATTGTACACATGATGTGTATATCTATATTATATTCCTGTAGAATGCATAAATGAATTTGTTGTTCTCCTTTTCATTTTATTTGTATTACGATGATTGGTGATATTGTTGCATAAATATTGTGATTGCTACTTTTGATATATCCTTTGAAATTGGAACTGACATTGTTTTATGTCTTGTTCTGTAGCATCTCTCCCTATAAAAAATGAATTTCTGATATGTAGAGTTCTTTCTTGACATCACCTGTTGCACCACACTTGCTCCAGCGACCATCCTTAACTCAAACCTATCCTTGAAGCCAAATGGAAATCATAACCCCAATTTTTGATGAAATGAAACCCTGAACAATTTGTGCCAGATAATACATGTATGTTGGAGCACCCTCGAAACTGTATGAACACTGTCATAAAAATTCCTAAAGTCAATACGTCCTTTGGACTGTGGATCACATGGTTCGTCGTTCGGGTCCCGCCACGGCACTTGTGTCCTTTGGGAAGACAGTAATCAACATTTGCCACTCTCCACCCAGGTGTTAAATGAGTACTGTTGGGAAGTAATTTCTTGAATGCCTCATTGAAATTGACAGCCTAGCAGAGGCGGAGTAATATTGGATCGCCTAGAGCACCTTGTGTGGTGGATATGTGCGCTTTAAGAATATCCAATATTATTATTACTACCACATTCTCTACATTATTTTTCATCTTATTTCAGAATCAATTGAAAGAGAGGGAGGCAAGGATGAGGGAGTTGGAGCAGGAGATACAGAGGTTACGCAACACCTGGGCGTCGCCAGAAGTCCACCAGAAACTGAATGATATGTACATAGAAGTTTCTGAAGCTAAGGAAGTGTATGAGGTGAGTATCTGGGCTTCATGTCGAAAAAAGCTTTGATTTGAAATGCAAATTGGGTCTTTGATGTTGATTAAACAAAACTTGCTTCTCCGATTCACTCAATATTAGATGGTATATGGGCATTTCCACGGTAATAGGGTACTTCTGTGTGTGAAAGAATAAAGCGCTTACAGAAAAATTAAATAAATATCCTGTGGCTTTCTGTGTTTTTATTTTCATTGTTGATGGTATAAAGAAATAAAAAAGACAATTCCATGCACTAATAATGTCATTTGGTTGTGTTGTCCTCTTTTCTTTAATGATTATTATTAAAAATTCCAAAGTACAATCAGTAAATGTTGAGTGGTGTGATTTTGAGGGTGATGCAAATAAAAATTCTAAAAAGAAATTGATGTTTCATGTTTTGAAAAGAGATTTTGATGCGGGTGGATTACGGCATTGATCATAGTTACGGCGATTGAGCTTTAAAGAGGGAGAGTGAGAGAGTTGAAAATTACATTGGCTGAATGAGAGATTCTGTCCACCTGTGTTACGTACGTTCAGAGTGAATTTTCCCACAATTATTAGTTGTGTCACCCAACAGTTTTATGTGCTTTGCAACTCTTTTGATGAAGGTTGAAATGTAGACCAAGAAAAAAATCGTCAAAATAAACGCAAATAGAGATAAAATCTATTCAAAATTTGGAGTGCAATATTCGGTCCAACTCACGAACGTACGTAACAACTAAAAAACCGGACCGTGGCGTCCGCGAATATGACGCATGGATAATCCACGTATCAGTCAAGTGAACCAAGGCACTGCAACGTTTGATTGTACTTGCAATCCATGCGCTGACTTCTACAATCGCGGGGCCGTGTAGCTCTATATAACTTCTGTCCAGTTTGTGCGTACGTTCACGGTTGCTGGTAGTTAGAACGACACGTACGCACGTATGACAGAACATGTTTTCTGTCCTATTTACGTACGTGTCGGACGTGAGCAGCAGACGACATCCGATCGTAATTAGATTAGGCTTTGAAAATCGTGGAATGGTACGTATTTGTTATTCAAAATCTTTTTGAAATACAGTAAAAGATCATAATATGTTTCCGAAAATGAGTCATGTGTAACTTTAGTGGTGTACGATTATATTTTCCTCTTCTGGTCTGCTAGTGCTAAATTTTAACGTGTAGTGATATTATTACATTACAGTCCCATATGTAGCTTTTCATGTATGCAACACTGGTAACTCTCGCCGATCTCGCAACCGCAACCCAATTTAGCTCACGCAAAAAAAAGCAACTGCAGTTGCCTAAATCAGGAAAAACAAAAAAACAAATTTATACTTACCAACAGCTTGCTTGATTACTTAATGTTAGTTATCTTCAATAAATTGTGTTTTCTTCAAAAGGTCGCATTAAAAAAAAAAATTATTTTACTTTTCAATGGATGACATTTTATACACAAGAATTATTTCATTATTGAGCCTACACTAAATTATACAAAATATTGCATCTACATTACCTGAGTCATATCATTGCATTGATATTTTACAATCCTTCTGTTAATCATTTAATGCCTTCATGTTTCAAAACCAGGAAATATCTATCTGTTTGGAGTGAAAATGTGCATGATTACTATTAACGTGAGAAAATCTTAACAAGTCAAAAAAGAAAAAAAAATACAAATACATTTAAATTTGAATTAGCACAATGGATTTTAAACTCATGATTTTTTTCATCTTTAATTCTTTTGATTTCAGGTGAAAGATGTTGTGGGAGAAGATCTTGTCATCAAGTACATGGCCGAGTCGGAGTCTCATCCGGGGCTATTTATATGGCCAGCACGTGAGGATGTGTCTCGGGAATGTAGAAAACAGATAGTGAAGAAAATGCCTAACCCTGTCCTTCGGGAAGACATCAGCAGCACTAGATTACAATTTTTCACCTTTGCAGAACTCTCCCCAGAATCATGACTTGTTCCATACAATTTATGAATGTCTTATTACTCATAGATTGGTTAATAATGAATCGAGTCATTCCAACTTCTTCAGAGAACTTGTGTAAAGTCCAGCACACCTGATATCGTCCCAAACCATCGGTTTTAAAATCCTTACAATATTCTCTGACTCTCGTGTAAGAGGAAAACCTAGAACTGCATGTATTGATGTTAAAAAGGAGACATGATTAAATGGCTGGATCGTGCTAATTTATTGTTCTCACGTTGTACTTCAGTAAGGTTTTAATCACCTCAATAGACTTGTGTGTTATGAAAACAAATAAAATTCATGGAAAATTGGCACAAAGACACAATTATTTACTGAAAATATTTAATGAATGCTCAATTGAATTGATGCATTATAATATGCAAAATAACCCATTGAGTATGCAGTGTCAAATCTTTTTTGAATTTCAGATCTGAATTACATCAAAATGATTGTTATAAATACATGTATTTGATTTGAACTTACTTGAAATGAATGATCATAATTTTGAGCAAAAATAGAATTAAATAGAGCATTTATGAAAAATTAAGAAATATAAAAGGTAAATATCAGTTAGCAGATAAAAGAACTCTAGAATAAAAGCATACAAATCCTGTATAGACAATTTGTAATTAACGACATGATGTTTGTGAAATATCAATGAATAGTGTTTGCCTTTTATTCTATATTGTGTCAACTACTTTCCCAGTCTTGATGGGAATTGATTACAAGCTAATGCTTACATGTAGTGAAATGCATGCTCAATTGTTTAACAGTCTGTTATTATTGGGCTCTGTGTCCGAGACACATTTTGGCTACTGACTATTAAAGACATCACCTAGACTACTTTTAAATTTGTATATAAGGTTTTGTGAAATTTCAATTTCAATGAAATGATTAGTGTTTGCCTTTTATTCTATATTGTGCCAACTTCTTTCCATGTGACTATAGTTACTATCTTATCATTTTTAAATTTGAATTTGCAATTCAGGTGTTCATAATTTTATAAATTTATATAAATGGTTCATCCATGGACAATTTAAGTTGTACACTGAAGTTTGTTGCTTGCTTTTGCAGTTGGTCAAAAGATTAATGAGAGGTGAGATAAGATTTCAAAACTATCAATTAATCTATTTTACAGATTTACAAACCGTATATCAGTTGGCAAATTCATTGATTTCATTATACTTAATAATTAAAGACCATTCACATTTCACTTATTCTCCATAAATCTGCAGCTTTTGAAGTTCTGATACGGAACACATGTAACATTGGCCAGGCAGTGATTTGAAACAAAATGAATTTACAATGACCTAAACACAAAACAATTTAAAATGATCAATACAATGAAACATTTTAACCTATGCAACGCTTATGAATATATTGATTATGAAATATGTGTCCCAAAACAGAATTCAAACAAACGTTTAGATGCCTGTTCTGTCCAACCGTTACATACGTTCCCTATTCTTATTAATTGGTTCCAACATGCATCAACAATTATAACTTCTAGATTTTATTTTATCCTGGAATATATGAACATAGCATCAACATCCAGTACACAGTGACACCAAATTAATAGAGTACGCACCATTAAAACATGTGTGAAAGATTTATTCATTCAATAATACATGATACATTGCAAACATTCCTTAAATATTTGTTTTTCTGATTCACAAAAAAAGCTATAAAAAAAAATTAAAAAAAGAAGCAAAATCTGAGATGATTGTTAAATTGATGTTTTATTGATACTTAACTCACATGAATGAACATTGCATTTATATATTGAGCAAATAATAAATCAGAGGTAATTTAAGTTACAAATTTCTGTCCAATGTTACATACGTTCCCCCCAATACATGTCCTACTTTACGACCTCTGCAAAGTTAACATGAAATCACACTTATCTTTTCCCTCATAAAAATATAGAATATAGATATTGGACAAGCAAAGGGAGAAATTTGATTGCTCTAGGGGTGAAAACAATTTTGACCATATTTACATCACAGAAGTACCCACTTAACATGGAAATGCCCATATATATATCTATGCGTATCCGGACACCTATTCCCACGACATCCACCCCCAGGATAATCACCCCCCTAGGACATCTGTCCGGGGGATAGTTGTCCGGGGGGGGGGTAGGGGTAGTAGTAGTCTTAGGGTGTAGTTGTCCTAGGGGGTAGTTGTCCGGGGGGTAGTTGTCCGGGGGGTAGTTGTCCTGGGGGGTAGCCGTCCTAGACAGTGGTTGCCCTAGGGGGTAGATGTCCTAGGAGGTAGTTGACTGGGGTGGTTATCTGAGGGGGGGGGGGGGGTAGGTGTCCTAGAACCATATCTATGCGTAGTGTAGATATGTTCAGAGTCAGAACAGGTCCAAATCTTGCCATACAGAATGTTTTGAGAAAAACACAAAGCACACTGAACAACAAAAAAAATCATGTTTAATATGTGAATATCAAAAGTCTGGTTGAAAATAAGGTCAAATGACCAATTAGCTTTCTTTTCAGCTTTTACATTGTTTGTTCAACACTACGGAGAGCAATCTCAAATGCCTGTGATCAGGTATTCAATGAATATATTTATCATACATTTCCGGAAATCAGCTCCAAGAATTTGAGAGGCAAGAAGAATCGCTGTGCTTAATTTTCCACAGTACCCCCTGCATTAGAAACAAATTCTGGTATAAAAACATACATTAATCATTTGGGCCAAGTTGGAAATGAACAAATTTCTTACTTGATATTTCGAAAACTCTTAGGTTGGGCATACTAAATAATAATTTAAAAAATATGGTTATTTACATAGCGCCGGTATCCGTCGGGTTCTAACACTCATGGCGCTTTACACATATTACCCTAGTCGTAGCCGAGCTGCCAAACTAACTAGCGCTCAAGCATAATTACTAGCATAATTACATTTATTCATTTAGTGATGGAAGCTGTTATACATCAGATATTTAAACTCTCATCCAGTGTATCTACTTACATTCATATCGTTACAGACACAACTGAAAGAGACTCAAGGAGAAAATTCACACAGTGCTCAACGCACGACAGATCTGGAGCTGGAGCTCAAAAAGGTGACCAGAGTGAGGGATCAAGCGCTGCAACAGAAACAGGAGCTAGAGACCCAACTCCAGCATTCAATGGCATTGAGTGGAGATATCCAGGAGCAGATAAGCCGTCTCCGGGAAGATTCGGAGAAGGAGAAGCAGGAACTGGAATGCCAGCTGCGGCAATCCAAAATTCAGAGTGAAGATCTCCAGAGTCAGATTGGCAGTCTCACAAAAGATTTAGAGAAGGAGAAGGAAGGATGGTGTAGTTCTGCAGAAAACCTGAGGCAGGAAAAACTTGTGATCGAAACACACCTACAACACTCTAACGCTTTGAACGAAGACTTCCAACAGCAGACCGTCCATCTCCAGCAAGAGGCAAAGAAGGAGAAGGAGGACTGGTGTGCCTTGAAAGAAAGCTTGAAACAAGAAAAACAAGCTGTTGAAGGGAGATTGCAGAATGCTTTGAGTAAGATTGGAGACCTACAAACATGCAGTGCTCAACTGCAGCAAGCTCATGGAACAGACTGCAGGGCATGGCAAGACTCTGAGGAGAAACTGAAGCAGGACATCAATTCTGTCAAATCTAAATTGCAGGAGGCACTAAAGCAAACTGAAGAACTCAAGACAGAAAATAGCACCCTGCGGAGGAACCTGGATGAAAGGAGTGGAAAGGTGCTGAATATAGAAACCAGAATGAAGCAAGATGAGGAAGAGAAAGAAGCCCAATTCTGTCAGGCCCGAGAACTTTTGGAGAAGCTCCAATTTCAGAATGGCTCTCTGAACCTTGAGTTAGAGAACAAAGAACAATGCTTACAGGATACTCAAAATGAGTTGCAAGTGGTGATTAAAGAGAGTGATTCCCTTCTGCAGAAGGCCGATGCTCGCATCAAAGACCTGGAATGCAAGAGCATGAGGATGGAACAGGATCTGCAGAGCGGCAGCGAAGTCCTGCGAGTGGCTGAACAGAAGATCAAAGAGGGCAACACCGAGAATGAAGTCAAAGTAAGAGCAGTGGGCATGCAGGTGATGGACCTGCAGAAGCAGAATCAGCGATTGAAGCACGATCTGGATGGGAAGTTTCAGGATTGGCTGGTTACGGAGGAGAAGATGAGGCAGGAGAAGGAAGTGGTTGAGACCCAGCTCGGTCAGGCGACAGTCAAGATTGAGTTGCTGGAGCACAAGTACAGATCCTTCAAGGAAAACTTGGACAAGGAAGACGCAGATCTGTGCCTCCGACTGAAGAACATGGATGAACAGAAGCGGGAGGTGGAGTCTCGTCTGGAGAGGACCGATGCCAAGCTGGAGGATCTCCAGCACACCAACTGGCTCCTGAAGCAGAACCTGGAGAACAAGGAGGAGAACCTGAGGCTCATCGAGGAGAAGCACAAGCGGGAAGGGGAGGGTCAGCTCCTGCAGGCTACGAAGCAGATGGAAGAGTTGCAACACCAGAATGGCCGCTTGAAGCAGGATGTTAAGAACATGCATGACATCTTGGTCACGACTGGAGAGAACAAGAAGTTGTGGGAAGAGAAGATCAAGATGCTTGAGGAGAAAGTTACACAAGGTAAGATGCCAATGAAGAGGCCCGATAGCTCATTTGGTAGAGCAGTGGTCTCGTAATCCAGCGACCCAGGTTCGAAACCAAGGCGATGTTCTAGTGTCCTAAAGGCATTAATCCTCATTACCAGGTCTCTAGGAGAGGACCTAAAGCCGTCGGTTCTCTGGTTGCTTACTACTAGCATTTATGCTTTCTTAGCAGTCAGGTAAAATAACCACCACTACACATTACAATGTTCAGGGTTATATGCACCTGTATTCATCTGTCTTCTCGGGCTCCTTATTTAGACAATGTCTTGTAATGCCCTCCCATAGCTCATCAATACGCCACTGCAAAGATTTCATGCTGTCCTTATAAACGGTTAAAAAAGGTTCTGCAATTCAAATTTTAGCATTGATAACTCTCTTGTTGTACGTTATCATTGGTATCATTGCCAAGCCTGTTTATTCCACATTACAATGATGCCCCATTTAAAATGATTTTGCAATATTTGAATAATCGAATGTGCAGTACACCTGAATATGGGGCCAAGTCAATGTTGCAAAATGCAATGTTGTCGTCAATAGTGAGTTCTTCATTTGTTTGGAGGATCAATTTTGATTTAAAGGAATAACAATGCATTTCACAACATTTTTGCATCGCCATTAAGATGACAAAAGTCTTTGTGTTAGTAATTTGCCATATGCCCTATAGGTGAATAAGTGGTAGGAATACTCCCCAAGGAGTGGAGATGGGACACACTGTGTGTGAGTGAATCCTAAAAGGGCTTAGAGACTGTATTTTGTATCAAGGGCTGTATAAATCCAGATTATTATTATTATTAATGCTATGATAATAATAATAATATGGATATTTATATAGCGCCGGTATCCGCCAGGCTCTGACGCTAATGGTGCTCAACATATATATATTACCCTGGTTAAAGCGGAGCTGCCAAAGTAACTACCGCTCGAGCATACCTGGGTGGAGAGTGGCAAATGCAGATTTATGTCTTGCCAAAGGACATTAGTGCCGCGGCGGGACTTGAACCCTGTACCTTGTGATCTGCAGTCGGGTGACTTATCCACTAGACTTAACACCTCCTACATAGCTTGTACTCATTCCTGTCTTTGTGTTTGTTGTTGAACTAGATGAAGCAGAGAAGACAACCAGACATCACCATGCTGTAAAGCTTGAGAAGGAAGTTGAAGAGCTTAGGGCCAAGTACAGCGAAGCATGTCAAGCACAGCATTCCCAAGGGGTGAGTCCCTCTCAAATTCATCTAGTCTATCAAATCCAGTTGCATGATAAAAAATAAACCCCAAAACCTTGATTCCTATAAGCGATCAAATATGTTCTGTTATCTATTAAAGTGACTCAGTGACATTGCCTCAGATTCTGGAACAAAATCCTGGATTTAGCTCATGCTGCAATGATAATTATAAACCTTTAGGTCGGTCAGGAATCCCATGACTTTTACAAGCCAATCGCCTGTCTGATTATCAAGATATTTATGATTGGAAATTGAAATTTCGTTTTTATAACACTACAGTCTATTGGGGAAAATTTGTACTTTTTTGAGGCACTTCATGATCATTTTGAAGCGCTATTTTTTTAGGGCTTCAACATTTACACCATATCACAGACACCGATAACACGTAGGGCCATGCATCTCAGATTTAACATTGTTAAACGATGCCTTTAAACTGCACATCATGATATCTGCTGCAGACAGCTAGAAAGGCTTAGACTCTATGTAGAATAAAAGATAAAAGGCAAGGTCCATTTAAATTACTGTATATTATTTTGATTAAACAAATTATAGTGTTTGAATTTCGCTAAAAGATTTCTTAAAGTTTATGATAAAAAAAAACAATGTTGGGATGCTTGAGGGAATATATTAGTTTTGAGTGTTTTATAATGAAGTGATGTCTTTTGCATTGTTTTGTTTAGTACTTTCTTTACTCTAAAATGAATTTAATACCCTTGCAAATTTGAATATCAATTAAGATTACTCTCATTATTACTCTAGTCAAATAAATAAAAACAAGTCATTTTTAAAAACTGTTCAATAGTCCGTGGGAGTGTGTGAAAAGCATACCTGCTTCGTTTAGGGGTTAGTAAAAACCGCTCACACATAGTAATTCAGATCATGTTTGATTGATTATAATTCAGATCATGTTTTGATTAATTCTTGTTTTCTCGCAGATTGCCTTCACAGAGGAGATAGAGCGTCTCAGGTCAGCCACACCCAACCAAACCCCAACCGCGTCCGCCCAGAACTCCATCACCGACATCACGCCCCCAGTCCACTCCCACCTCGACCTAACCCATGAGGTGATGGCCAACCATAGCGTGGACAGTCTGGACGGTCTAGCGGTCAGTCGGGTCAGTCACGACGACAGTGACCTCAGGATGGATGACCTCGAGACTGACCATGGCCTGAGAGCAAGGTCGGTTGCAAGCCTCGCATCGTCGACGGGGTCGAACCGAAGCACAAGATCCACTAGAAGTAAGCACTTTGACAAATGCTTTGCCTGGAATCCCAGTGTTTCATACTAGTTTACTCCTTGAATTGTAGAAGGATAAGTGAAAATAATTTATAATGTATTTACCCTGGAGAATGTGACAAGTAATCATATTATATTTGTAGTTCACATTAGCAGTGATGCTAGGAAAGTGTACTTCAGAACTAGAGATTGGTGATCCATCCAATTTAAATTCAACTTCAAAACCTAATGATTGTGTTTTGTAGCCTTTTGGTAATCTTTCAATTGTATATTGAATAAAAGAATCTTTCCTCCTGTACATGTATACCAGTGGTTCTTTTTGGTATTAGCATTTTTAAACTCCAGTCATTGTCCATGGTGGAAAACATTTCTATGTTATCACTTTTTGTTTGTCTTGGTGTTATTTTAATATTCTGGGGGGTGTTTCACAAAGACTAAGATCGACTTTAGGTTGGACTTAACTATGGCAGGCCTATCATGCCACCGGTTGCTCTCACCATTGGTCTCTCAATTATGATCTTTAGATAATATTCTTTCCTTCGATAATAAACTATCAACAAATATGAATTCTGTAGATTTGTGACCATGATTGGCACCTCCCTTGAGGAACCAATACCAGGAATTTTTAGAGGAGCTAGTGGCATAAATGGCCTGCCATAGTTAAGTTAATGTCGATCTTAGTCTTTGTTTGACAATATACTTCTTTTTACTTCAGGCCGTACTCGGATAGAGATCACTCTATCGGGCAAGCGCAGTGAATCCAGATCCACATCCAGAGCAGAGTCTCAGTTCGGTTCTCAGTTCGGTTCTCAGTTTGATGACTTCAGCAACTTTGGTGGTAGTCTGAACAGCTTGGGATCCGACTTCCCTGATAACGTAGCACGCACTCTGGACGAGCTGGAGGCAAGCAACATCCACCTAGGAAAGTCCAATAGAAGGGATACCCTGGATACTCATCGAACAACTGGTAATGATGACGATGGTGTTGATGGTGGTGGTGATGGTGGTGATGGTGATGATGATGATGATGGTGATGATGATGATGATGATGATGATGAAAATGATGGTAGTTATTATAATAATGATAATGATAGTAACAACAACCACAAGGACACTGGTATGCGATTATTCATCTCCTTCTTTCTCCCATTCCTGTGTCTGTTCCTTTTTTCTCTTCTCCCCTCACTTCTCCCTTCCCTTACTCTCTGTTCCTTTTTTCTCTTCTCCCCTCACTTCTTCTCCCCTTTCCTCACTCTCTTTCTCACTATTTCTTCCTACTACATCTTCTCTCTCTCTCTCTCTCTCTCTCTCTTTTTTCTCTTCTCCCCTTCCTCAATCCCTACTCCCTATTTCCTTATGCTCTCTTCTCACTCATCCTTCATGCTTCCCTTTCCTTCTCCCCCTTCCTTCTCCTCCTCCTTTCTCTCCCATAAAATTGCTGTTGATTGCTGACATTTTTCTGATTTTATTTACAAAGGAATGATGAAACTAAGTCACAATGGGTTATTAATTCCTTCTCACTTTTTCAACAATATTCCTACAAAAAAAAAATTAGAATCGCTTTCACACTTCAGGGCCCCGTCTTACTAAGATTTGATACCAATCGCAACTTATTTGCGTCAATCGCAGCTATGTACATAAGAGATAGGAGACTGCAAACTTGCGAATGAATTGGATCAATTGTTACTCTTTGTAATACAGGGCCCTGATGTATTAACAATGCAAAATTCACAAGTTTCATGGTTTTACAGTCGTATCGCCCGCTTTTGAAATCCGAGATCATAATCATATGGAACAATTTATTTTGATAGGACCCAGTGGATTCTTCCTAGTAGGATGTGGCGAGGAGGAGCCGGCTCACATCGATTGGGAAGATAGACTGGCAGAGCTCCAACGTAGGAATACCCTCTGCAGACCTCACCTTCAGACGTCTTACCCCGTAGAGACACAGACAAGGGCACCAAAGGTAAGACTGACTTGCACATTTGTGGTAAAATTGTTTAGATAGATGTGATCCGGTTATTTCAATTTGGGAATGAAACATTGCGTATTACATAACTTTACATGTTTTATGATACAGCCATGAGATTAAACCTAGTTAGACCCCACCTTCAGACATATAACCCTGTAAAAACACAGACAAGGTGCAACTGTCTGAAGGAGATGGAAGAAATCAGAGGTTGAAATTTCAGTATGCTCTCACTTGATCTCTTCCATAACCTTTGGCCCTATTTTGATTTCTGATTTAACCTTTCACCTTTATTCTCGATTGTGCCTTGTAGGAGGTCACTAACACAGATTTGAAGGTCGTCTCTTTGACCTTTAACCCCATTTTGATTTCTGCTTTAACCTTTCACCCCTCGGCCTTCACCTTTAGTCTCAATTGTGCATTGAAGGAGATTACTGAGACGAATCTGAAGGTCGGTTGTGATACTCGCTGCATTGACCTTTGACCCCATTTTTTATTCCTGCTTTTAACATTTCACCTTTATTCTCAATGGCGCTTTGTAGGAGATCACGGAGACGGATCTGAAGATCGGCTCTGATACTCGTCGCTCCAGTCTCAGGCTGTCTAGGGGTAATGAGGAGATTGCCAGGATGTCGACCCGTAAAAGGAAGAGCGATAAGTTCAAGTTTGAAGAACCAGCATCAAAGGTAAGGGAGTCACGTTAAGCAACCTCAAATTGTGGCTGTCTACATGTAAAAGGGATCCTCATATATAGAAGTCATTAGAGAACCACAAAATCTCTGGCAAAGAAATCATCTGCATAATGCCTTTTTAAGTCCAATAATAAGTTATCAGAATCTATTTGTAAGAGTTCAAAGACTTTAAATCTTTTAAAACTAGAATATATATTTTACTGCTGTAGTAAGGACAATGTGAACTGCAGGGACATGATGGGATTTATGATTTACATCACCTAATAGATTTAGTGAGATAAATAAGCATTTGTGTTTAATGTTATTACAACTTTTGGTGAATATTATTGAGATGATGTGTAAGTGGCTCTTTACAAGTTCTTCAATTACAAAGATAATATGTATTTGTAAACATTTATTTTTTGCAGCAAATGCGTAGCTCATCTTCCTGCCAGGTGATGCCCCCACCCCCTCCTCCAGGCAGCACCAAGACTGGCTCGATGATCAGGAAAGCCGTCTCACATACCAGCATCCCAGCTGAGCAACGAACCCCTTTCACATCCACCACCAAACAAGACAAGGGCCACATCCACAACCCTTCTTCCTCCAAGTGCAATAGTAAGACCAGCCTACAGAGTAGCTCGGCAGCTCGGAGTAGCCCGCGACTTACCGGGAGTAGGTCCATTCTCACTGCCAGCAGCAAGACCAGTCTGGTCTCCGGGAACTCCAAGAGCAGCCTCGCCAGCCAGTCCAGTCGAACAAGCCTGGCCACGCAGTCGAGCAGAGCTAGTCTGGCCAGCACGACCAGCCGAACGGCCACTCAGGATCCAGGGACGCAAAGTTCAAGGCCTAGTAGCAGGACCAGCATGACTTCGTCATCCAGTAAGACCAGTCTTGCATCAGCAGTGTTGGAGGCGAGCGGGAAGACGTCGGGACGCAGTTCCTCAAGAGCTCATAGGTCCAGCCTGTCTGGTAGCCTAACTACCTCTACATCAACTCTGAAGAATTCCAAGAAGGAACCTTTCCTGCCAGAAATTGAGGTACGATTCTTGGCACAAGCAATGATGGTAAAATGTCTGTTGAGAGCCAGAAGCGTGTGGTTAAAAATCTGTGTAAAAGTTTAAGAGTTGACGAATGTCCGGCTTTCAACAGATGATGTGTTTCTGAATGAGTAGATCCGCTTACAACTCAATATGGTCAATTATTAAAAGTTTTCACATTTCTAGTGCAGTTGTTTGCTGGATCTGATTAACTTACAGCCATAAAACAGTTTGCTAAAGATCAAAGCTTTTGGAAGAGACAACTGTTGCATCGGATGCAGGACTGAAAGGGTAAAAAACATGTCCTTATAAAGATCACCACTGATAACAAAGTAGAAACATCTCATTTTTCCCTGTCACGCAACTCTCCCCCTCATTCACCAAAAATGTACCTTCCAATATCTCTTTCGTTATTAAAAGAGAATCATAACAATAAGATCCTCTTCTACCATGTTAAATCTGAATCC
This sequence comes from Strongylocentrotus droebachiensis, assembly GCA_035222895.1. Classification (NCBI taxonomy): domain Eukaryota; kingdom Metazoa; phylum Echinodermata; class Echinoidea; order Camarodonta; family Strongylocentrotidae; genus Strongylocentrotus; species Strongylocentrotus droebachiensis. The sequence continues at coordinate 79,887 of JAVYIG010006415.1, forward strand.
TTGCATTGCTCTGCTGTAGAGGTGTCGTGGTCGAGTGGATATGTCACCGGACTGTGGATCACAAGGTCCGCGTTTCAAGTCCCGCTGCGGCACTAATGTCCTTTGGCAAGATATTGATCTACATTTGCCACTCTCCACCCAGGTGTTAAATGGGTACCCGGTAGGATGCGAAAGTTCTTGTGGTTCAATTAGCAGGTGGCGCTTGTAAAATGGCGACTGGCTGGAATGCTCCCTGGGGAGTAGAGATTGTGCACACAGTGGGTAATAGTATATCTGTACAGCGCTTAGAGACATTTGTATTAAGGGATATATAAGCGGAATATTATTATTATTATTATTAACAGGAGGTGTTGAACCCCAGGCGTGAGAGCCTCGCTTACAGTGTGGGATTCTCTCCGAGGAAGACGTCTAGACGGAGGAAGTCGATGCGCTTTTCTACTAAGAAGGGCAGTATGAAGGGTAGCCCTGGACTCAGTCAGGTGAAGAAGAAGAAGGTAGCCACTCCCCAGAAGAAAACCCCATCCAAAATGGTGAGTTCTTTAACCTTTAACCTTTGGTTTGCCGCAATCCTGCAAATCAGCACAAACAATAATTACCAATTGACAGAAAGATTGCAATCTGTATCGCCATCGGGTCTTGATTGGCCTGACGCCAATCCTTGGAACACGTGCATGTAAAGTCATTACATATGTTTTCATCCATTAATCACCAGATGCATGACTGGCAAAATCATGCGTCCGGTAATTACTGGAAAGCATAATTTTGCCATGCACCCAGTAAATCTGTAAAACTTTAGATTTTTTTGTATTTTTGACAATTGTTTTCACAAGCCTATTATGATATTATAAATGTGATACCATATTGTAATAAACTGCTGGAGCAGATGGTGGGCCACCTCAGGCAACCTTTTGTCACATGTTCAATTTGTATATAAGTGACAATAACATGCACTCACTCTATTGGTAGTCTAGGTTTTTCAATCCACGGATAATAAAATAATTGATGTTGTAAACCACTTTTCATTTCCTTTCAACTTTTAGAAATCCATGGCAAGGTTCTTTGGTAAGTGAGGAGAGCCAGACTCATCATCAACCAACATATCGATGCAGCGAGAAATGTCTTTTTAATAGTTTTTACAACTTTGGTATCAGTTGAATGTCTTTCTTCAAGATCATTTTTTTTGTAACCAACCAGTAAATATATTAACACTTGAAAATGAGTGTTAATCTGTACTTGATGACCTGACTAAAAAAAAACGATCCAGCATTAACAACATTATTTAAAAAATACATGGTTATATAGTTCAAGAGTAGAAAAATATTACATGTTCCTCAAATCTGCTTCTTGTTACTCGATTCAGTGGTAAATTTGTTTCTAAATTATTAATATTACTGAAGCAATTGGACCAATACAACTACCATTATGTTATAATAGATCAAAGTATAATTATACTGCCTTTTTCTGAAATTGAATAGATATAATTGTAGACATCCCAGCTTTTATGATACAGTACTTCAGTAGATTACCTGTCATTATGACATAGCCATTTAGGACAGGATATAACAGTAGTTTGATAGATTTATTCTTGTAAATAGTGGTTTTCCTACAATCATGTATAAATAGTGCCATAAAAAAGATTGATTATGTAATATATCTGCCTTGTAATTATGTAAAGATGTAGAAGAATTCTGCATGCATCTATATATAATTGTATAAATATCAACTCCCTCTATTTACTATGATATAGACCTAAATATTGTTTGTGTATGTAAATTCTGTTTATATTGGACTATCCACATGTTTCATCATGTTATTACAAATATTGAGCTGTTTAATTTTGTAAATTTCTGTGTATTTACATCGGTGTATTTGAATGTTTATATGAACGCACTTTTAAAATGAAAAGCCAAGGGGGTCAGAGGTTTAGGTATACATATAGATTTATTCTGGTTTGTCTGCGAATTTTCCTACTTTATGGGCTTTTTGTAATATTATATTCTAAATCTAATTACACCACAGTGCCTTCGTTTGATGAAAATGGAAGTTGTATAGTTTTGGGGTGGATAAGGTTACCACACAAGTTGAAATAAATGTACAATTTTGTATTACTAGCAATAAGGCAATACTGCTGGAAGACCGAAGACCTTTTTAAAGTTAGAAAGAGAAAAGACAAAAGAAGCTCTGCTAAAGCTTTGATTTCTAATCATCTTTTAATAGCATGATATCAAGAGGATTTTGTGAAACATTACCTGGATAATCAAAAGACAACTGCACATTGAATTCTTATATAAATTCTCAGAACTGTGATTATTATGTTTTACTTTTAGTGAAACTCTTGTGGTGCTCGTTCACCTTTCATGGCATTAACTAAACCATTATAGCACAAATTTTTGACAAGTTGTAAATTATTTTGAAATAACTAATTGAAGGGTAGTTTGATATCATTGAGAAGGTTGTAAACTCTGTATAAAACAATGAGTTAACACCCTTCCTACTCCAGATATATCACCACCGGCTATTGTTTGTTTGATGTACAGATTATGTGTTTGAAATTGCATTGCATGTATATTGAATTATTATATGATCAGATTTTTAAAATGAAAAATAAGGTCTAGTTGATTATTCATGAGATGTTGTAAATAAAACCTCTATACTGCCTAGCTTTACAGCATACGTTTACCTGCCTCATTGTGTAATTATGTGAGTCAAGGGTAAGATTTTGAAAGTAAAAAGATCAAGATGTTAGAGATCAAGTTGAGTTCTGGTCATGCGATTGCTTTGTGAAAGATTGATCATCTAGCAAGGTTCTGGAATCATAAAAAAAAGAAATGTGGCCCATTCTTGGTAAGTTACAAGCACTGTACACAGAAAAATGTATATGGAACTACACAAACATGTGGCACACTTCCACACTTGCATAACAATGATAACGCTCACAAATTATTTTTCACCTCTACCCAGAACACAACCTTCTCTTAAACCACATTCATACTACATACAGTCCACTCTGCATGAACCAAAAATGGCCTGACTTGTGCAAAATTTGACTTTGGCAGAGTAAATAACATACTTTGCTTTAATAGTTTGGTCCAAAATTCATTCATGCAGAGATAACTGTACATTCAAATCAATAAATGCTACTTCTCTTCCAGCATTGGGCAAGACATTTAATTAAACCCATTACACAAATTTCCTTTTCATTTAGCATACATAAATTAATGTATTAATTTGATTTGTCCTGATAGCATCCAGACAATTTGCACCCAAAATGAAAATGACCCAAAATGAAAATGACCAAGCTTTCAGCTTTTCAAATTGGGTCGACAACAAACAATACAAAATGCAGCTGTACAACAAAAGCAAATTAAGGAGAGTCAAAAGATTTTAATATAAACTTGCTTTTGACAGGGTAACATATATATCTACATGTACATTCTAAACAATAGGGCGAGGACAAAAATCAGTATCACAACCGGGGGCCCCGTTTCATAAAAATTGTTATCAATTACAAATGCTAAATTTCTATGACAAATTTGCTCTCAGCCAATCAGATGTATGATTTCAGTAGCTTGTAACTTTTTATTGATATCAAGTTTTATGAAACGGGGCCCAGATCAGGATGACAACAATGCTTTCATAGTGGTGACAGCTTGCTGCTCGTATACTGAGTGTGGGAGACGGGTGGCCTGGTCGGAGTTTATTAGACAGATCACACACCACTTTTTAAAAATCCAAAAAATGTATACATGTTTTTTTACTTATTTTTATTTTGCTATGAATTTTGTGGTCATTATTGTTGAAATTAGAAACCGAATCATGAACGGGTCAAGTCTATAAATTTTGCGACAGCAGAATTATAGAATCATGTATTAGCAGCTTTAAAATGCTTTATAATATATATAAAGTGTGTCCCAGAAAAAACGAAACCGAGAATGATCGGTTTTATCATAACTTAATTACAATCTAATTAATAAATGACACATATTTGTAAAGCTTAGATCCTCCTCTTTCATTTGATGCATTACATATGATGCATATTTCACGCATGAGTGATTAAAATAATTTGAAGAAAGGGTACCAAAAAGTCATTTGGCAGGCAGTATCTGAATTTCAAAGAGAAAATCACATTTCTAGAAAGTTCATTTTCTGCCCTTTCATATGACACCTCAATCAGGGAAAATGAGCCAGGAATAACAAAGTTCTGCTTGTTTAAAGTAATGCTTGCACTTCCATAATTTGATTAAACAAATTCGTTTTTCACTGGCTGCCTGCCGTAGCAACAAACAGAGTTTACAAAAGACTTGACTCCGTTTCGCTGAAGATCAGCCATGCATGCAGTTATTCAGAGACTTGCCAACACCTTGCCTTTATGGGTTGGAAGATTCCTGTTAATGCACTGTTTAAGTTGACTTGGGAACTTGACACAACCTGATTAAACCTTGGCTCGTTTTGACTGGATTGATAGCCTGGTAAGTTTGTACAAAGGTTCTTGATTCTTAGACTAGTTTGCTCAAGATCAACAAAGGATCTACACCAAGGCTGCACACAAAACATGTCAGTAGTCTCTATTCGCAGCCCCGGTGCTGGAAAGCTGTTGTCTAATTTTATTACTAGTAGTGACGTCTTTATAAAAAAGGTTCTCGATTCTCAGACCAGTTTCCTGAAGATCAACAAAGGATCTACACCAACGCTGCACAAAACACTTCAGTAGTATCTATTTGCAGCCCTTGGTTCTGGAAGGCTGTTGTTAACACTGGCAGCACCGATGTTATCCAATTTCATCACTGACAGTGGTGTCATCAAGAAGACCTACCAGTACTTCTCATTTTTCTGTCAGTTTTTTTCTCTGAAAATGGTTGCCGTTAGATCATCTTACAATCGACTGTAATGTTTCAACCTGTGCAGTATCAAAAATAAAGAGGAAAGAAAAGAGCATATGCATAAAACATGACTGTTGAATGAGTGAAATCTATACAAATAACATTAAAAGTAGATACAAGATTAACAAGAGGCAATAGATACATGCGGAGATGGATATAAAGAATAATACATGAAGACAAATCCAGAAAAGGTTCAGACAAATATAAGGAATGATATATTGATAGAAATTATACACAAATGTAAATTTGGGGGGTGAAAAGGGAGAGATGAGTGAGAGAGGGTTAGAGAGAGAGAGAAAGTGAGAGAAAGGGAGGGAGGGAGAGAGAGAGAGAGGAAGAGAGAGAGAGAGAAAGAGAAAAAGGGAGAGAGAAAAAGAGAGAAAAAAAGGGAGAGAGATAGAAAACGAGAGATCGATAGGGTAAGAACAGAATAATCATCATGATTTTCATCTCACCTCCTCTTGCTTCTTCTTCATGTCTGCTAACAGGTCATCAAGCTGAGTTTGAAATCGTTGCTGTGATTCAAGACAAGAAGAAAATAATCTTGAAACATACATACGGGTAATACAAGAAGCTCATCTCACTGATCACTGCTCTTAGATGTGAGGAGAAAAGTTTGTACCCAACAACGATTCAAATCAGAAAGGGAAAACTTTTGCGTAGTATTCTTATGTGTGAGAACCTGTAGATTAATGTTTATAAGATGGGAGCTTGAAAACATTACGTAGCACTGTCCTGATTTTCAAGCTGTTACTTGCCATATTTTGAATATTAAGGCATTTGAAGAGCCATGCTTTTTAGAGAACATTTTTAATCTGATGTTCTTCCACACTTGCATAATAACAATGATAACGCTCACAAATTATTGTTCACCTCTTTCCAGAACTCAACCTTCTCTTTAAGGGTCAAGTGCCAGAGAAAGACGACATAAAACTATATCTTACCTTGAGCATGGGGTTATCCAGACCGGCCACTGATTCCTCCAAAGCTTTCTTTCTGCCCTCTTGTTCCACCAGATCTCCTTCCAATTCTACAAGTCTCTTGGCAAGTTCATCTAGGGTTAATGGAAATATAAGACGGTATGCAAAAAATCAATCACATGTTTTTTTTTATGTATTTGTTTGCATTACTTTAGCTAGAAGAAGAGACTGATGAGAGAGGAAGACACAACATATATATTTTGTCTTTTTCTTTTTATATTATTTATTGAAATATATTTAATCAGGAAAACAAGAATCAGATATACATTGTAGATACAAAATCCGTTTTACGGCCTAGTCCTGAACAGAATAAAAATGCAATACGCGGAAATATAAACAACGAAAATCACCAAAGCTCACAAGCAAAGGTAAAAACAGTATAAAACTAATATATAAGAATAATAAGCGTTAGAAGTAGTAAAAACAACAAAAAGAAACGACAACGTAATAATTCAAATTAACAGCGGAAAAATATTAAATCACTTAAAAGGCATTAAAATATTACCAAAAAGATTAGAAGAGGAGAAAAGATATAAGGAAATTGGTAAAAAGTAGAGAAGGAAAGAGAGAAAGAAAGAGAAGGAGAGGGAGAGGGAGAGAGAGAGAGAGAGAGAGAGAGAAATAAGCCATGTCAAGAGCAAAAATTAACATCTTCTCGTCAACTTACTTTCCTGCTGTCCTCCATCAAAATCCTCCTCCTCATCCAACCCATCCTCATCGTCATCATCTTCATCATCATCGCCGGCCATCCCGGCATCCGAGAACGCTGTCCTGGAATCCTCTCCCTCCATCAACACACGAGGGCTCACTCCAGTCCCATCCTCCAGGTCCTCGATGTTGACGTCCATGTCTTCCTCGTCGTCGCCCATCTCGTCTCCCGAGCTGCTGACGTCGCCACCGAACATGTCATGGATGATGTCACCTGGGTAAGCAATGAAGAATCGACTTGAATCTATCTATCAAATTACAGATTATTTGATTGCACGCGCTGTACATTGTCATCTTGATCATCTAGATCACTATTATACAAATAATACACAGCAGTGAGGGCATTAGTAAGAATTACCCACACAAGGTACCTTTGGAACAGTCTAAAACGCCTAAGGCGATAGCCGAGGGTGCTTGAACTGTTTGAAGGTACTGAGTGTGGGTTATGTTACTAATGCCCGAACAAAATGATGTGTATCATTTGTTTTTAAAGATTGTATTATTTGTTTTATGCATATTTATGTAAGGCAAAATAAATGCCTGGTCACGTGTATGGTCTCAACCAATCATTTGATTAAGATCCACGTCATCATTTTATAACATCATTCTTATCTACTACAATCTCAACGGAACTCACCGTGTGGAGGTGATCCCATGCTATCATCATTCTTATCGTCCTTTACGTCTTCCTCGGCCAGTACTTCCCATTTGATCTTGATGGCTGTGCTGTCCATTCGCAGCAACCGCTTCACCTCTTCCTCCACATCAGGTGCCTCAATGTACTACAAGAGAGGGGGAAAAGAGAGGGTTAATAAATGTAAACAAGGATGAGATATTCTGACTTATCATTCTTCAGTTCGCCATTAGGACAGTAGCTTTGAATTTTTCATTTAATTTCGTTTATTTCCATTTCCAACAAAATAAAATAAAGTACATGGGATTGCATTGTACATAGTAAAACAATGAAACTTAACAATATATTTGTAATTGGTCAACAGTGTACAACAAGCATATAAAACAAGTTGGTAAAGGAGGGGACTGCTGAAAAGCTGGGATTGTAGATTGCAGCCCCCTATAACTTATAATTGCAAAAATAGTATATCAATAATAAGGGAACGCACAAATACAAATGGCTTTCTGGGAGTAATTTCAATTATTCTAAAGATTTTTGCTGTTGTGGAATAGTTGTTGCAGGAGCATGTGTTGCACAACCTCAGAAGCATGGGAATCATGATTAGGAAACATTGTTCAACAACAATTATAACAAAAGTGACTGTTCGAGTTTGGGTTTACTTGAAAGAAAGACATTGTCTCTATCTTACCTTCTTTTTGGCTGTTTTCCTAAACCTCCTTTTCCTCACATTTTTTAGGGGAGGAGTGACTGTAAAAGAAAAAAAAAGGACAATGTCATGTTAGGAAGATGAAGATGGCTTCTGGTGGTTGGGGCAACTACATTAAAACAAAATTTTGAGTAGATTCTTAGTTTGTTTCTTCCTTATCAATACTGGCAGATTGCTTGCTGTCACATTGAAAATAATCATCTAATTATCAACTGAATTCTTTGATTCCTGTAGGCTTTAAAGGCATCGTTTAACAATGTTGAATCTGAGATGCACGGCCCTAGGTGTTATCAGTGTCTATGATATGGTGTAATATTGAAGCCCTAAAAAAAATGCGCTTCAAAATGATCAAGAAAAATCTTTGAGTGACCGGTTTTACCATACTCGTTTTCCCCAATAGACTGTAGTTTTATGAAAACCATTAGGAAAATGCAAAATTTGGATTCGATTTCCAATCATAAATATCTTGATAATCAGACAGGCGATCGACTTGTAAAATTCATGGGGTTCCTGACTGACCTAAAGGTTTATAATTATCATTGCACATATGCACATTTTTCAAACAGCTATTTTTATGTATAAATATGTCTCCAACTTACTTCCTAAGTCCTTTCATGATTTTTATATTCATAATGTTAATGTACATTCGTACCCCACGAGGCACTCTATGGATTTTCATTTAACTAACCCTAAAATTGTTTTGGCACAAAAATCAATAAGACACAATGGACCCGATGTGTGGAACTCCTTGCTTATAACATTAAAATTATGTACAACACTTGTTTCCTTTAAAGTGAAGATGAAAGAATATTTATTGATAAGGTATGAAAATTAGATTCTGGTCATAATATACTACATGTACTTTGTTTTAAAATAAATATTCATTGTTTATTTGAAGAAATTATTTGATAGATTGCGGAGCTCGCGCAGTGCACTCTTCACTTTGCACAGCACTCTCTTCACCCGCTCTTTTTTCTTCCTGTCTCCTCTCCTCCTTTTGTAAGGCCGGTATCATTTCAAGCTCTGCTTACGATATCGGTCTTCTGCATTCTCCCCCTTTTCCTTCTTTTCAAATACGATTAATTGTACTATTGATTATTTATATTTATTTATTTGTGAATTACTACTTGTATTACTTATCATTATATTGCTAAAATGTATTCATTGTTATTTTTGTTATTGTTTATGGAAAATGCAGAAATAAAAGTTGAAACTGATTGCAGCGTGAGCTAAATCCAGGATTTCGTTTCAGAATCTGAGACAAAGTTACCTGATTCCTTTAAATACAGAAGCCATCCATTTCCCAAGGGCAAAGGGTTGATTCAAACTGACAACAAAATCTGGGCCCTCTTTCATAAAACTTGTTATCGCTCACAAATGTTACATTTCTATGACTAATTTGCTCTCAGCCAATCAGATACCATGATTTCAGTAGCTTACAATAGTTATGGTAACTTGTAACTTGTTAATGATGAAAGGTTTTTATGAAACAGGACCCTGATCTACATGAAATTCTACTGATATCAATCTTAACTTGTTTGCTGTCACATGAAATCGCATCAATAACAATGAATTTATTTTGTGAACGTTGATAATAATAATAATAATAGGCATATCTATAGCGCCGTCTCTTTAGAAATTCTATTCCAAGGGGCATATAATATTACCCCAGCTTAAGCCTAGCTGCCTAGCTGCCATTACAGTGGGAGTGTTGTGGTCGAGTGGTTTAAGGCGCTTGACTGGAGATGCGAAGGTCGAGGGTTCGAATCCCGACATGGCACTAATATCCTTTGGCAAGATAATTAACCTGCACTTGCTACTCTCCACCCAGGTGTCAAATGGGTACCCAGTAGGATGCGGCCGACATTGTTGGTCAAACAGCTTGTGAGCGTCAAGTAACGCCCGGCTGGAATGCTCCCCAGGGAGTGGAGATTGTGCACACAGTATGTGCGGGCAAGCAATCAATCCAATGACCGGGGTAATAGTATATTTGTAAAGCGCTTAGAGACATTTGTATTAAGCGCTATATAAAAATTAAATATTATTATTATTATTACAGCACTCCAGCATTTCAAGGAATTAATTCCTGCCAAGTACCCATTTACCACACCTGGGTCAAGTGTGGCAAATGAAGATTAATGCCTTGCCAAAGGACATTAGTGTTACCATACCTCCATGCTTCCAAACAAATTTCTTGTCCACCTTCTCTGGTTTTTTGGTTGGTCCCGGTTTCACCTCGTCGACTGGTAGAATGGGAGCATCCTCGACATTACACACCAACATCTGCACATGGATGGGTGACAGGAGTTACAGGTCATTTGGAGTTTGTATTATGAAAGTGAAACTGCATTAATGAATTAATATTTCTATTTTGTTTGCTCTGAAAAGTTGATGCTACAATCATCATTAATAGTGATCTGTCAGTTTATGACAGGTTCAGTGACCCAATCAGAATTCTACATCAAGTTTTCTCTGAGTTCCTCGGTCATCCGTTTCAGCATTTCATATCCTGTTGCTCCACATTCTGTGATTAAATATCTCCCCAATCATTTTCAAGGTAATCCTTGTCATATCATCTCGAAATCAGACTGATGTTTCAACAAATGAACATAACAGATTACCGGTAGTGTACCATCAACAAGATATATTTGATAAGAAACGTTCAATTGGACATACCTGAGAAATATCAGCAGTTTTCCAGAATGTTTTCTTGTCAAGAGTCTTGTGAGATTCTATCATACATGGCAAATCCACAATCTAAGGTAGGAAAACAAAACATTATTGTGAAAAAGGTGGCATAATATGAAAAGTACATGGCATAAAAGACAAAAAGGAACGATTTATAACAAAAATCTGATCCAACATAAACAGTATTAGCTGCTAAAAAGAATGTCCTGCAACATTTTGTACATGGCTATAAACACATTACCCACTATAGGCATAAATGATGGATTGTAATTAGTGGATTATAAAATGAACAGCATCTACCCCTCTCCTGTCATTGTAAATGTATTTTGTTCACACCTGCTTCTAAAAATCATTCTTTGCATTGCTCAAGAGTGCATTCATTTTTGTTTTCAATGTTTTTGATCTATAATAAGCTGAAACATAATGCATCTGAACCAGCTTTAGCTGTAGAAGCATAAAACAGCAATTATTTCACTTGAAGAATAATAGAAATCTATTCACGATAACAATAGAATAAAGAAGGCATTTTTTTCTGCACATGCTTGTTTAGAAGATTGTTTAATGAATTTAGTTCTTCTTCAAACAAAAGAAAATCCCAGCATCTGTTCTTTTTGCAGATAAGCCGTGTTTCTTGTACTGAATCTCATTTTTGTTTAACTATAAGGTTATTGGAGTGCTCACCTTTGCAGCAAAAGTGTCATCATCAATATGAACAAGACCATGTCTCATATCAGCTAAAATATGGGATAAAAACAAGCAAGTGTACCTGAATTAATTTAGAGCACAATGTCTACCCCTCAAAACTATCGTACATATTTCATTTCTTCTGGAGAAAAAGACCATAATTATTAACCTCAATAGCAATATGGCTAAAACATGTACAGTTTGTATTTCTAGTGATATCTTCATCCTACCTTTTCTCAAGAATAAAAGTATGTACATGAATAATTAGTTTCAAATCTTTTCCAGTCTGTCTTAGAATAAAACTTTTAAATCAATTCAAAAAATTAATTTACATCAATATTAATTCTAACACAGCATATAGATTTTAGTTTCATCACAATAAAATGTATGCGATGAGGACATTTTTTGTATAGTCCTGATTAAACTATAGAAATTATTTTACTTTTGTCAACAAGGACTATTGACATAAATATAATTTATAAACATATTTTCCTTTTTCCTTCATTAAAATTAGTAAATGGGAATGGATTAATTAACAATCCTGGGAGGTGTTTCACAAAGATCCTAAGTCAAACTTAACTCTAAGTTAGACTGTAACATTATGGAGAGCCATTTGTAGCCTCAAAATAAAATAAATACAAAAGCGAAAATTCAAGTATTTTAGACTTTTTATAAACTCCACATCAGGCACATGAATTCTCCTTGATAATACTTAATAGAAAATATGAATGATTTGAATCAACATTTAATGCCTTTTACAAAATATTTTCATAGATGCTAACGGCTTTCCATAATTGTTAAGTCCAACTTAGAGATAAGTTCAACTTAGGATCTTTGTGAAACACCCCCAGAGCAGAGTGTGCACTCATCTCTTTTTTTCTTCCCTGACACACAAACATACACAAGCGTCATCATAACAAACAAACAAAACAGGGAAATAAAGTGCAGTAGATTGAGAGATCGACTTACTGTGGGTTTCGATTTTGAGATAATCTTTCAATGTCTGACCGCCAGCTTGAACTAGTCGTCTCAGATCGTCAGCACAATGCTACAGAGAGAAAAAGAGTACAAAGATTGTTTGGAAAAACCGGAAAAAAGACCCTTAAATACATCATACAGTCAATCTGGTAAGTGGAACCAGCCGATGTATATTAGCCTAGGCCTAATTTTAGAGAATAAATGCATCATCATCATCATCATCATCATCGGTATACGGGAGTGAGGTAGTCCTGTAGGTCTCCCGGTCGTCTTCCAAGATATAAGTTCAATTGTCAGTATGCGACTTAAGACGTAATGCGTGAATGTCAGGTTATATGAAATTGTTTAACAAGCCATTGTTTGTCTAGACCAGTTTTAAAGATACCTATCTTGCAAGCAGTGAATAGAGGTTCTGGCAGTTTATTCCATAGCTCGATGACAGGTTTACTGAAAAAACAGCCTCTGACATTTAGCCTGCGATGAGTGTTAAACAATTTCAATAGTTAGTTTAGTTTAGTGGATTCATCGGATATGAATCCACTAAAATGACATTTTAGTCCAAAGTTTGCAGATGCAGAGCAGACCCTATATGGTCGGTTTCTGTCTCTAAAGAGAGGAGCCGACCCTACCCAAATAAGAGGCTAACGAACGAAAGAGATAGATATGTTTGGCCTACATCTTCCTTATTCCTAAAAATTTCAAACAAAAAATGTCTGCTCGAGAGAGGGAGAAAAAAATTATGTGTTACAAACTTTACTTGGTAACACCTACCTTGCCCACTTAGATGCAATATCTACAAAATGCCCATTCTTACTCTCACACAGTTTTATGTATTCATTTGTTTGTTTCCTTCTTTCTTCTTCTCCTCTGCCTCCCTTTCCTTCTTCAGTTTCAACTCTCCTTCCGACTAAAAATAAAATGCTAAGATCAACAAAACACAGATCTACAATACATCTACAATTAGTCTATGCATATTTTCATTTAATTTGTGAAGTATGGAATCTAGGATTAAAAAGGAGCCATTTATAAATAATAATACCAACAAAAATCTAACAGCAACAACGAAATAAACAAACCATGAAAACAAACAAAATCCTACACAAATAAAAGCATATGGGACCATGGTAAAATATTTTGTGAGCTGATATTAACTTAGTTATTAATGATACACTCACCGGAGGAACCCTAAGAATCAGATGACTCTCTACCTCAGGAAGAGGTTCTTGAGTTCGCTTTGGAGTCGCAGAAGTCATTTCAAGAAATTCTGTGCAGAGAAGAATTAAAGAATTAAAAAATATGCTTGAACATGAAATTAAAAAAAGAGAAACATCTCAGTTTTCTTCAAATATCCGGAAAACGCCCTCTGGTGATAAAACCTGGTAGAGAAATCGATGACCGTGGCAAACCAAATCCAAACAGATATAAAAGTAAGTGAAAACTCCTAAATTTTCAGGTATTTTGAATATTAGAATATTTGTATTTCAAAATCATATGAAGCCTAAATCCTAATGCCGCTATATATCAATAAACCAGCAAAATATTGTGTTCTGACGGAAGACGTGAAAGAAAGCCTGGTTCGGTTGATGGGTTTTTTTGTGATGCGAGCGTAGCAGAGTACACAGATCCAAAGTGCAGATGCAGGTATGTCGGGATGTAGACCGAAAACTTCAGTCTCTCTAATCGTCGGTTGTTCCACTGAGACTACGTCTGGCTCCACTAGACCTCCGAAAACTTCAGTCTCTCTAATCGTCGGTTGTTCCACTGAGACTACGTCTGGCTCCACTAGACCTCCGAAAACTTCAGTCTCTCTAATCGTCGGTTGTTCCACTGAGACTACGTCTGGCTCCACTAGACCTCCGAAAACTTCAGTCTCTCTAATCGTCGGTTGTTCCACTGAGACTACGTCTGGCTCCACTAGACCTCCGATTATAGAGACTGAAGGATGAGGACCTCCTACCGTGAGGGTAGAGTGACCGAACAGAGATGAACGAAATGCTCCGAGGTTTTTCACTTTTTACGTCTTCATCATATCTAATTTTGCTGCAACACTACAGCCTTCTTTATCTATAAGATTACGAAAACTTAAATATATACTTTGACTTACGATAGCTTGCTTATTCAGCTCCAAAATAGATTTTTTGCAATCGAAACAGACTTCTCGTCAGCTTGCCAGTCAGCCATCTTGAATTGAGTAAAATGAATATTCATTTTAAAGTTTGCGAAAGGTCGATAGACTCCACCCCCAATGACCTATCACAGATGATATACGTGCACGCGCGCGTAAGTGAGCCCTGCATGAACGAGCCCTGACCATAGAGATCCTGTATGATAAAGACCCCCTGATCGATGTGTGTACGTTAATAATACAGCTAGTCCGTTGACCCGGAAATATATCTTGCGGGTCATAGATCACAGTTCAAGTACGGCGAAAGGTACAGCTTGACGAAAATGGGACAATTCGTATAAGTAAGTCTATAATTTTCATATTTGTATAACAATTTAATTAAAAATAGGTAGTGCAAATAGGAGAACACTACTTATACCTATTTTACATCTGATTTAGAAATCAGAAAATCAGATCTAAATAAAGAAAATCGGGGAGAAAATGTTTTGACTTAAAAAGCTGCCACTGTGGCTCTAATTTACCCCCACGGTACGAGATCTCTGGGTTGCCATCTGTATTGGGGAATGACAACAAATGTCAGTTTTATTAAAGAAATGACCCAAATCAGATGGTTTTTGCTGTCTAGTCGGGATGATGAAAAGTGCAAGTAGACTGGGATGCATACATCAAAAAGTGCTCTAGTTTGTGGTTCTTGTGACCACCGAGCGGCAACTACCTGAATTTTTGCACAATGATGGAAAAAAATAAGAACAATAACCACACAAACTCGTCAAGCGTGAAAGTTGCACATTAATTAGTAATCATACTTTAGATTAATCATAGTTTTGTTTGTCGCCCTCTTGAGTCCAAATAGAGAAAATAAGCCCAATGCGTGTGGATATCTACTGTTCCTTTTTTTTTCGAGGTGAATATTGTGATGTGCAGGATGTTGAACTTTGTTATTCACATGATTAAAGAATAAAGTGTGAACTTAGCTTAGCTTTACATCCTATGCGAGGGATTTTTTTTTTTTTTGGGGGGGGGGGGGAGGGGGGTTGCTGCAATTTCTTTTATTTTTTTTACTTAATGAATATAATTAGACCAACAATCATGATTATGATGATACTGATCTAATTTAATAATAACATAAATAATAACTATAATAAGCATGATAACAATGATAATACTAACAATAAAGATGATATATTGATATGAACATGAAAGTGATATTTATGATAAATTATATAGATCTTGATTTAATTATAATTAGTGAAGTAATTTTTATTACTATTAGGATGATTATATTTTTTTAAAACTATCACCATTGCTTTGTGTTGATACATGTATATGCTCATCACATTTTTTTTCCCTTGACTCTCTGATCTTCTTTTCCAAAGTATCCTTCACCCACATTTTACTCTCATGTCACCCCCTCCCCCCCCCCCCCCCCCCCCCTCCTTGACTCTCTCTCTCTTTGATTTTTTCTCTCTATACATTCACTCTGTCTTTTGCTCTCTCTCTCTCTCTCTATCTCCCTCTTTGTTTCTTTAATCTCTATCTCTGTATCTCAATCTTCCTTTCTTGCCCAATTCAACCCCCCCCCCCCCCCCCCTGCAACATCGCATACCGTAAATAATTTTGACTGAATGACAAAAAGTATCCACACAAGGACAAAAGCATCATCATATTCAATTTGTATAATATTGATAACAGTACTGAACATAATCATAACTTGCACATAATAAATGCATGTAGTTATTATTTTACGTTTTCAGCTTTTCTTCATTAACAGCATTTCATGAGATACTATGTCATTAACCTTTCTCTTCTTATTCTGAGTTGCACATCCATTGAGTATGCAGTGTAACAATAAAGTTATGCGTGCACATACTAATCATGTGTATCAATGTCAACCACATACATACATTAGCTTTGAATAACTATCAACATACATATACCTGTAAACAAAACATAAATATAAAATATGCAATACATGTACGTACAAAAATCTTCAGCATTATATAATTTTTCTAAGGACACAGATAAATTCCAATATAAATTAATATGAAACCGTGTCAAAATCGTCACAATATTAAGACAAACTGGTATTTCTTGCAAAACAAAATATCTAGTTGAAAATTTCTTTCGCTCACGTTTTAATACCAAGCTACTTGTAAATATAGGCAAATAATAGGAAGATTTGTGCAAGAACTTAGATAGAAGTGTGATTAAAGCAATGAATATTCAAATAATGATATATTGACTATGATAAACATGCTCAAATAAAAATAGAATATCACCTCTTCATTGATTTATACACTTATACAAGTGATTTTGATACATGAATATAAAACAAGTGAATTGGTGTTCTGTTAATACAGCTTTTAAAAAAAACCTATAAGAATTTACCACTTTTACGAGTCATTGGAAAAATGACAAACTATTCTTACTGCCTTCATCGCAAGGGATTTTGAAACATACATGTAGAATTGTAGATATATGTTAATATAACTCAAAATATAAGAATTATCTACCAAGTGACCTACTATTCTTGCAGTGCATCACAAGTGATTGTGATACATGAATTATAGGAAGCGAGATGGATGGCTCAGTCGGTAAAGCGTCTGCCTGTCAAACCAAAGATCTCTGGTTCGAATCCCATGCACCCAGGCGGATGACTGAAGCCTGCGTTGTGTGTTAACGTGCCCCTCCCCTTGTTTCATAGACACAGGCTATGTTAAGTGGAAAACAATCCATCCCTCGGATAGGACTTTAAATGGAGGCCCCGTGTACAGGAAAGTCACACCCTTGCACGTTAAGAACCCATTGCACTATTCGTATAAGAGTAGGAGGAAACCCCGGTGTAGTGGTCCACCCGCATACCCCAATCAGGCAAAGTATATGGCATCAGCAAGAATCTTCAGTATTGAAGGAGGCAGAATGGCAGATTATCTTGAAGAAGGAAAAAACAAGTGGATTGGTTTTCTGTTAATTTACAACATCGAAATAGAAGATTTCTCTACCAAGTCACATACCGTACTATTCTTGCAGTACATCGCGATTGGTTTGAATACTTAAAAAGATTAATATATAGTAATGATACTTGAAATTAAACAAGTTCTGTTAATACAGCTCGAATTATAAGAATTCTCCTTAACCTCCACAAGCTATTGGCAAATTGGAAAAGTGACATACTATTTGTGCACTACAATGTACATCGCAAGTGATGTTTATACATGAATATGATATAAGTTTTCATACAGCTCGAATTGTGGTGGAGTGAGATTAAGAATCCATATATTGTCGGTCTATTTCGCTTGCAAAATTTTAATGACTTTGTGATCATTTGCCCGTTTTGTAAACAAACTTGGATGGTATTGGTAGATGCTCTACAGCTAGTGACCTGACTGACTTCAATGTTATTTTGGGGTCACAGATACCTTAGTTATGTCACTTGTCAGACGTTAAACGAGTTCAAACCAGAACGAATTTACATTACTGTGAATTAATTATAGCCCTACTCTGTACTCTAGCCTACGTTCTAGCTCTGCTCTGTAGGTTAATGCAATTAATTCAGGTACAATTTTAGACACCTAAATTGCAGTAATACTAAAACACAATAAATATCACATCTACACATCATATCGTATTGGTACGAACATGATTCGATTTATTGTCTAAAAGGCCATGCAAGTGCTAGTGGCAGAGTGCATACATACAGCTACATAGCCCACCTTGTTGTTGTGCATACATCGTCACTCATTGCATCGTCTGCTTTGGTTGCGATGACACTTTCTGGACGATTCTTCAACTCTTTTCATAGGGTGGAACACTCTAAAAACTGATTGAAGTTTTTCTCTGAAAAGGGAATAACTCGTTCATGGGTTTCGATTGCGTGCATGAAACAGTAAAAAGAAGTTTTCCCCTCAGAATCATCAGCTTCCGACGCAATGATGAAGACATGTACGCGTCCATCTTGTACAGTAAAGGTGATTTGCAACGAGTGATGCGATTGGTCGAGAGAGGATTCACCCTTCCAAATCGGGTGAAACGCGCAAGCTGGTTGGCTTACGATCATGCTGAAAAAATAAATATTTTTCTCGGTTTTTTTCAAATTACTAAAAAATGTTCCATTTTCACGCTTGTCGAGTTTGAGACAAGACATTTATAATATTTATACATAATATCTGAGAATATAAGGTAGTTGCCTAACGGTGGTCACAAGAAATCGACTTTTTGGGCTTTGCATCCCGGTCTAAAGTGACTGTACTGGGATGCATGCAAATGTATTGACTTTTGACTTTGTATTTTCTGACTCCTTCATTTTCTGTTTCATCACCACGATGGCGAGGTGTGGACTTCAAGGTATATTCAAGGTATATTCAAGGTCCATTGATGGACTATGTCTGGCTCCTCAGCTTAGATCATGGATTTGGGGGGGTAGGTGGACAGGAGAAGGGATAGAGGAAGAAAATCAGAGGAGGGAAGAAACAAATTAAAGGAGAGAAAAATAAATAAATAGAAAATAGGGGAAGAGAGAGTACAGCAGTGGTTTAGAACAATACTTGGGGGCCTGAGGATTCTAGCCTTTTTTCATGTGCCTCCTGACAATTTTTTGGGGGTGGGGGTGGGGCACTCCAGCAAAGCATAGAGTCGAAGCTAATGCGGATTGACCTCTCGCACTGCATGCTTGCTGTGAGGCAGGTATTATTATACCCATACACAAATGTACACACCACACAATATCGCATAGACTGTACACAATCATGTCGATGCCACTGTAAGCAAAGTTTGACAGTAGACTTGCAATTTGAATTTTTTAATTATTCTTTTTAACATTTGTAAGTTGAAAAAAAAGTATTTTACTGCTATTTAGGTGTCATCAATTGTCACTAAAGTGACTTGAGTTTTGTACAGTGGTGTTTGAGATGTTGAGAATCAAAAGCATAGCTTTTACTACACGTCCAGCCAGGATAGCTAGTGATGCTCCTATGTGTGGGGTGGGGGTGGGGGGGGGGGGGAGGGGGCTTGTACCCACACCCCCCCTAAAACCACAACTGGACTGCAAGAGAGTGAAAGACAATTAGTATGAGCCCTATCTAATTATGTCATATTTTATACACTAATATATATATATATATATATATAAATATATATTTTGATTGTATTTCAAGTTTGCTGTAGGACAAAAAGCAATAACAACATTTAGTATGGGTCCTCTAAAAAAAGTGAAAAATTAAAAACTAAAAGTCATAAAATCCCATCTCAAAGCTAAATGTATTTGGTGTGGAAGCTGCTATTGAGTAATAAAGATAATAATATTGATGATGAAGATGATGATAATGGTGATGATGATGATGATGATGACATGTCTGAAAATCAGACCATTTTTTTTAGTGATTGCAATCGATTCAACAACTAATGGTCGTTATTTTCCCACTGAAGATATTTTCAAGCCCTTTCGTATTGAGGGAAGTTCTAAATTAGAAACATATTTCAAAGACCGTTGGAATTTAACCTTTTCATTTTCCTTTAGCCTGCAAATAGGACATAGTACATAATAAGGGGACTGAGATATTTTGTCTAGATTTAGTTTTAAACCTCTGAAAGGCTTTTTTGTTTGAAATGAATAAATGGTAACTGCATGGTGACTAGGACGTGAGTTCAGGATTCAAGGTAGTACCTTGCTTGTAAACATAGATGTAGTATTGGGGACCTATTCCTGCCTTGCCAACTTGCGATTAATCTGGACCACTGTATAAATCAATAGGATTTTGTCTAGTTGGAGCCGCAAGAGATATTGTGACACAGACTTTAAGCTTCTGTGGCTCCGAACAGAAAATTCCTTAGTAAAATCAATATATGTGCAGCTTCAATTTGCATCGACATTAAGTGAAAGAGCTCCCTCATTTGGCAGGATCCAGTGCAGTTCATTTATAGAAGAATTCCCAGACACCATCTCAATATGTACATGTATGAGTGGTTTCATGAGAGAATGATCTAGAGATCTAGAAAGTAATTACATGAGAAAACTGTAATAATTCATTTTGTCATGTTAGAGAGACAGAGAGAGAGAGAGAGAGAGAGAGAGAGAGAGAGAGGGGGAGAGAGAGAGAGAGGGGGGGGGAGAGGGAGAGAGAGAGAGAGAGAGAGAGAGAGAGGAGGGGGTATAAATTTAAGATCGATAAATATACATTGAGAGAGAAATGAAAAAAGAGAGAGGGGTGGATAGAAGATGTATATAGCTAGTGATTTAGATAGATATTTTTGTAGAAATGAAGAGAGAGTGAGTGTGTGTGTGTGTGTTAGAGAGAGAGAGAGGGGGGGGGGGGCAGAGACAGAAAAAATGAGACAGAGAGAGAGATAGGGGGTATTGAGAAAGAAAACTGTCGAGCTCTAAACATCAAATACAATGTGGAAAGAAAGGGAAATAGCATAATAATGTCTATAAGGGAGGAACACCGGCGAGATAAAAATGCAGAGATACTGGTTTTAGTAGACAATTTTATAAGGGAGAGTCTATTAAGAGAAACTAGAATGGGAGTACTCTTGCATTTTATGGGTTTGCTAATGAATAAATATCAGTCATGTCTGCCACATATACGAGCATTCATTCCTATAGTGGTAATATCACAAAACTCAAGATTGCTAGTTTGTAAATGTCACGTCCATGGACATGCATGTCTACGTCAGTAAAACCCAGTGTATGCTGCGCGTGTCTGATTGTCTCATGAATAATTCATGGCCCTTCAGGGACCATAAATTGTCCTGCCATATTTCAAGTCTATTTCTGTTGTGCTCGATCTTGCTCCTGTGTTTATGGTCTAGGCCTTATCCCATACAGTTATTCTTCTTTTATTAAGGTATTTGTTCTTTAAGGATGTATTATGGTTATATGGGATCATTGATGATTTGATCGGATGGAAATTTTGTGTAATATAACCAAAGTTATCCTTTTACATTCAGTCAAATCACTAGTTTTATTTTACAAACTGTTAACATCTTCATTATAATCAACGTTATCATAAAGCTCAACATAATCATAAAAATCATCATCATCACCATCATCAACACCATCACCATCATCATCATCACCACTATCATTATCACCACCATCATCATCATCAACACCATCATCATCATCAACACCATCATCATCATCAACACCATCATCATCAACACCATCATCGTCATCACCACCATCATTATCATTATCATCATCATCATCATTATCATTATCGTCATACCCCATCACCACCATTGCCACCACCACCATCTTCATCATCATTCTATTATCTCCATCACATGTATTATACATGTATTATTACTTTTCACATCCCACCATTAGTTCTACTGGTTAGAAATAGTTACTGTCAATAAAATAAAGTTGCTTTTGAATAATCATCATGCTATTCTAAGTGTTGTGTCTATCTCATTTCTTCCAAACCTCACCTTATTTTCTATTGTTTGTGGTTTTATACTTCAAGCTCAAGTTCAAGCTCTGTGTCTGGACATTTGTATATTTTCATAATCATCATTTGTTATACTTGTATAGATCTTTCTCTATCTTGTATCAAATAGTTAGTTCATCTCCCACTCTGTTTTAGTTTCCTCTTTCCTCATTCTATCCTGCTGGAATCTTATCTTGGTATTCTCTACTTCCTGATCAATTCCCACCATGCTACATATATATTCCAGTACAAGACTGATAGATCTGTCTGGCTAGCAAGCTCTCAGAGATTCCCTCTCCTTGAAAAAAAATCCCCTTTGATTAATAACGCCTCCCCACTTCTCTGGTATCCATCATTTGTTTACCTTTCCATCATCATGAAAAATCATCCTGTTATGAATGTTATTTTTCCTTCATCCCATCTTCATCTTCCTCCTCCTTATGCGAGTAATAACATTACTCTGCACTCAGTTTGTTGCTGAGTGAGAGGAGACAAACTCTATCCTCCACACGCTCGCTCGCTCGCTGGGAGCTATCCAGTGGCGTATCAAGACCTACGGGCTCTAGAGGAGCAAAATGCCTCAATTTCTACTGTGATCCATTTACTTCAGTAAGAAACCACACGTGAAGGCCCTGTTTGCATTGGGTGGGGTTTGGGATCGATATGGGGGAGGGGGGGGGGGGGGGGGGTCGTCCAATATAACAAATGTTATGTATGTGTCTATATTTCTTGCTGTTTCTATATGTGCATTGACAAATAAGTCATTCCATATCCTGCTATCCATCTATATAATTATATGAAGATTGAAGGGGCTGCATAATTTGGGTCGGAAATCTGTCGGGAGGGGCAAATTTGCCCCCCTTGCCCCTCCTTCATATATATACATGCTAGTGGAGCTCTGTCTAGGATTTAAGAACCCCCCTCATGGCAAACATCATATTCTGATGGGGCTCTACGTTCTGTTTACTTAGGGCGTCTCTATGATTGCCTGGCCCTATCTCCCGGTGAACATTGCCTGCATTATATGCTGTATGGCTGGCTGGCTGGCTACCAGACTGCTCAGCTTAGCACAAACATTACTTATAACTTACCCAGATTTTTTTGTTTTGTTGGGAGGGGGGGGGGGGGTGATATTATTCTTTTCTATTACACCATCCAGACTAGAGGGAATCTATTCTAAAGTGATACAAAGAAATGTCTAATGAATTGTCGTACAGTTGAAAAGGGGGCAAGCACGTTAGATGAAAACATTGTATAAAGAAACGTTATATAAAATAAAACGTTTTTTGAAGGGGTCAGTTGACATGACAACTAGCCAATCATCAGCGTGCACTCAAGATAAGCCCCGCCCAATTGTATGGTTTTCCTGTAATACATTGTTCATACATAAATGGGAACCGATTCTGTATTGGGTTTTTATTCTAAACGATGCTCAAACATGTGTTTCACTATATGCATCTTTAAAAAAACACATTCAGACTATAGAAATTAATCACTTATCATATAAATGGTTTTGGTATAGTGATACAATGAAATTTGGTAGTCTGAACTGGGGGGGGGGGGTGTATGTGCACAGTAATTGATTGGATGTGGGTTTTCCCAGCCCTGCAAGGAGATAGGAAGATAAAATGGAAAGGTATGAAATGGAAAGATAAATAAAGGAAAGAATGAAAATAGACAAGACAGGTGGGAGAGCAATTCTTGTCATTTTATAGCGAGTTTCGGGAAGGGGACAGATTGATTAAGGAAGGAGAGAAGGATATTACACACAGAAAGACAAACAAAAACATAGAGACAAACAAAAACATAGAGACAAGTAGAGAGTAGAGAGAAAACAAACATCGATCAGGTTTATAAGGATGAGGAAACTGATGACGGTTATCAGAACGAAGAAGTGAAATGAGCTCTTGAAAATGATGGTGTGCTAATTATTTTACAAGACCATGTATAGTCTTTTCCTTTATCAATATCATGCAGGCTTAAAATGTACAGGTGTGATACTTCTAAATATGTTTTCTTTTTGTTTGTACTCTCATACCCCAAAAGAGGGTCTGTAGAGTTAATAGATACTATTTTGTACTGCACCTTCATTCCTAAATGCGATATTTAAAATGTCAGTTTTGTTCATCGGTCTAAGAGCGCGTTTATCTAGGCTTGCCACTAGATATGTACATATCGTACCCCACTATCGAACCCCACTATCATACCCCACTATACGATCGTGATTTGCGGGATGTCGCGTTTATCTACTCTTCACGATTCAAAATAAAGGCCTTGTGTCTGCCCAGCTGTTTTGACCCGGGAAGCAGACAGTTTCTCGGAGGTCAAATTCACACACATGCTTGTACACAACACCTGTGTGGTCCTCTTTGTATGTGACGTTCAAAACAGCTTTGCGTTTATCGACCTCTCAGAAACGTGATTCTGGCTGTATGTCACATACAAAACGCACCTTTTTGCGTCTTTTGATATGCCCATATCTAAAGACGTTTGAAAAAGGCTTTGCGTTTATCTACTTCTAAATTTGCCTGAAAGACGTTTGAGAAACCTGATTCTAGCCAAAAATTTCCTAGATAAACGCAACCTAAGTGAACAAAGCACTCTTATATTGAATATAAAAGGAGAGAAAAAAGGAAACCCTACTTTATAAAGTGAGATAGATATTGCGTTAACGGTCACGTTCAACTTTTACAAAAAATAATGTCCATGTTATATAAATTATTTGTCAGTGAAACTGTATATGCACTGCCAAGTTTTATAATTTATTTGCTTGTGGGAGGGGGGAGGGGGGGGGGTTGACCATTTCCATTCGCCACTAATGACACTTTCATACTGCATCTGGTGTTTTATGCAGTCCTTTCTCACATCATTCCTCTTCAGCATCCCGTTGTTTGTACAGGGTGGAAATAGTCGCTCTAATAGAATAACATGAGAACAGCTGAAACTACACCATCTTTCAAACGCACGAAAATGCTCCTCGAAACATTCGTCTTCAAATCTCATTTCATGTGCAGCCTCCGCATGCATGTGGCAGTGATTTGAATTCACAAACGGTACCCTCCTCCTCTCCTCTCCTTACTCCAGACGAGGCAGAAAACAGAGGCCGAGAGAGAGAGAGAGAGAGATAGAGAGAGAAAGAGAGAGAGGGAACGAGATAGAGGAAATGAGGAAGGAACAAGAGAGGTCCGCATGCATGTGGCAGTGATTTGAATTCACAAACGGTACCCTCCTCTCCTTCCTCCAGACAAAGGAGAACAGAAGCCAAGAGAGAGAGAGAGAGAGGAAACAAGGAAGGGAACGAGAGAGGTCCGGGTTATCGCTGCTGTGACGTTGATTTGAATTCACAAACGGAACCCTCCTCTTCTCCTTACTCCAGACGAAGGAGAACAGAAGCGAAGAGAGAGAGAGAGAGGGAGAGAGGAAACAAGGAAGGGAACAAGAGAGGTCCGGGTTATCGCTGCTGTGACAGTGTTTTGAAATCACAAATGGTACCCTCCTCCTCTTCTTACTCCAGACGAAGGATAACAGAAGCTAAGAGAGAGAGAGAGAGAGAGAGAGAGAGAGAGGAAACAAGGAAGGGAACGAGAGAGGTCCGGGTTATCGCTGCTGTGACGTTGATTTGAATTCACAAACGGTACCCTCTTCCTCTTTTGATACTCCAGACGAAGAAGAACAGAAGCCAAGAGAGAGAGAGAGAGAGAGAGAGAGAGAGGGGGAACGAGAGAGAGGAAACGAGGAAGGGAACGAGAGGGGTCCGGGCTACCGCTGCTGTGATTTTAGGCTGATGAGGGAACCGACGGATCCAATCAAGTTTTGTTGAGACGGAAAGATTTTCAACAAACAAATCTTGGGGGCGTTCATTGGAGTGATGAGTCTCACCTGAGATAGATGTGTGTGTTTTTGACGAATCTTTATGTCAGGTATGTGCAAAATTGATTTCATATCCTTTGATATATAGGAATATATTCTGCCTAAAGTTGATGCCAGAACCACAGTATTGTGCCTATTGCTGTATTTGCAATTGTTTTGGATGAAGTGCGATTGTGCGACATAACATCTGTTCAGAGCCAGAAGAGCATTCACCCATGTGATTTTACACAGAGTTAAATTTAGTGGTTTTAATTGAATTCATGCATCTATGAAGTAACAAATCTGTTCTAGGTTTTGTAGTACTGACCTTTTTAGGCAACAATCTTACGATCTACCTGTGTTTCTTGTATCTTTTTTGTTGTTGTTACAATTTCTATTACTTCTGGCAAATATTGTGACATGGATGGTTTTAACTTTAAGATGTTGTTACAAAATGTAGGGCCTGCAGTTGGAAAATTTCCTGTCATGTATTTCAGTCTAATCATTTACTACATTTTTAGGAGAAATATTGCAATATAATTGTCAATACTTGTATTTTGCATTATAATAATGTATTAGAAAACTTCATTCACATGGTAAATTAATATTTTGTTTTACAATACATAATTACATATGCATGATAATTATTACAAATAAGGAAATCATTTGAATGATAAATGGAAACATCATAAATAATTGTACAAGTATGTATTTTAACATTAATTCAAATTAGATTAAATGTGTCACATTTGACAATTAAAATATACAGATACAAAAAAGCAAATCATATAACCTAGAAAACATATAATACAGAAAACCTCATTTGACTGTTCTTGCAGAGTCTTATGGAAATTAACTCATTCGACACCATATTGAGACATGTCCAGTGTAGGGAGAAATGTTATGTAGTGATGGAAAAAAGAAGAGTTTTGTAGGGAAAAATGTTATGTAGTGATGGAAAAAGAAGAGTTTTCAAATCTGTGACTAAGTTCCGAGTTCCATGTATGAACATGTGTGTGTTCATTTGCTCATTCAATTTTTTTTAATGCAAACTGTAAACATCAAAGACCATATCCGAACTGAAAAAGAAATGGATGAATTATAAATTGACGGACAGCTTATAAGCCATATATTACAATGATATCAATTATATGTCATGTAAGTGTCTGTCAGTGGAGTATCAGCTCTCTGAAAGTTCAAAATCTATGGCTTTGAAAATCGTAAGTTATTGACCTAAAAACTTGCTATTGACTTGATGATATCATCTTATGTGGAGTACGCATATTCACAATGACTTTGCTTTATTTAAGCCTGGCTCATCACCTCAGCTACATGTATATAGGTGAACCAGTCTGGTTCACATGTTATGTCGTCACTGTAACTTCAGCAAATTTGACCCCTGTTGACCCGTAATTTGGAGGGTGCAGAAAATGAGGTTTTAATTTGCTTTTGTGCTATAATGAAAGGGTAAATACTTTTACCTTACAAATACCTGTTATTTCTTTATATTTGTATTCTACATTCATTCAGCTTTTCATTTATATCAAGTTGTATTTCATTGGATAGGGTCTTTAAGGGTAGCTCATTGAAAGCTGAGTCCAGAATTGGTATTAAATATGAAGCATGATTAATTAATCTTTTTCTATTCATATTACTTGCCTAATTATTTTTTTCCCTCTATAAGCATTACGTGTAGTGTTCATTAGTAGTTATTCTTTTTAGTTCCTTGAAAACTGATCACTAAATTCATTCTGAAAATAATATTTGTGTAGATTATGAATAAATCTATCCACTTAAAATGCAGCAATATCTGCTGCCATGGTATCGGTATAGCAAATCCCAAATTGTAGCCTCGGGAACTGAGACACAAATAATTCCTTAAGCATTGACCTTAATATCACCAAAATTACCAGCTCTGCTGCAAATTGGATAAAGACTGCCCATGAATTATTCTACCCCCGAATAAAATATACCAATTTATATTATTCCACACTGTCAGCGGTATAACCGGTGGATGCTGGCAGTGTTGGGTCCGGGGTATGCTTGCCTGGGATACTAGTGATGTATAGAGCACCCCTGAAGAAACAGCTGGTTTGCCGCATTTATTTTCAATAATTGGCTCAAATTCGTGAGCCCTCGGCTGCGAAAATTGGATTGCAGCTTGTGCTGCTCAATTTCTTTCATATCTTTTCCTTTCAAGGGGTGTCTTCCATTTCGTTTTTTCTCTTCATATTTTTGTTCTCTCTCTCTCTCTATCTCCCTCCTCCTCTCACTTTTATTTCTTCTCCCTTTCATTTCTGTCTTTCCCTTGTTTCCTCTTCCGTATCTTATTTCCTTGTCTCTCATTTTCTCTTTGGCATACCGTTCTCGATCATCTCTTATTCTTTATTTTCCTTTTAAACATCTTTTTCTATCACTCAATTTAATTACTTCTCTGTCTCTCTCTTTTTCTCCTCTTTCTCTGTTTCTCCCTTCCCTTATCTGTCATTTCCCCCTATTTTACACACTTTCTGTCTCCCCCTTTCTTCCTTCCCTCTCCCACCCCCTCCCCCCCACCCCCTTTCTCTCTCTCTCTCTCCCCCCCCTCTAACTATTTTATCTTATTTTCTCTATGTCCCATCTAACTTCTGTTGTAAGTGTGTATTGAAGTTTACATTAGATTTCTTAATTTTAGATCTACATTGTGGACACTGTTTTCAGATCTTCAGTAGATCGTATATATACATGTATATATTACATTTGCATACTGTATCTGTGGAGGTTTTGTTTTTTAATCTGTGTTTAAACGAATGCTAGTGAAAGTAATTCTTTGTCAATAGTGCCAAATGCTGCTCCAAAATTAGTTTCCATACGTGTACATATTTTATTAAATTTAGACTGGTACAGGTATTTACCGGTACAAGTTACACTTTTGGTAGACTGAAATAGATATTTTCAAAATAGAGTTATTGGAACTACATATACACCTGTCTATACATGTAAGGTACGTTTTATATTGTAATAAATTCATTTTGAATAATGCAATTTCAAAGTAAATGTTACTTTGGTTGTTTTATTTGTTTATTTCTCTTTTTCTCATTTCCTTGGAGGGGTTTCTTTTCTGTCAATTTTGTTTCTTAGCTGAATTACTCCTATCTTTCTGCTGTGCAACACAGACCAATTATATATACCTTTCCTAGACTTTATACATGTACAGCTGCTTTACTGGATATCAGTATAGTATAGACAATGCCCTACTTAATTTTGTTACTTGAATAAATCTAGGCTGTTTGCATAAATTTTCATCGTCCCCCGTAAGCAGCCAGACTTCAGGCACGAGCCTGTACACTAAAATGCAAATGACCCAAAAGACTATACCCAGTCTGCTTGTGTGTACACGAAATGGATTGATGCATATCTGTCAAATTACAACCGGCTTTATCGCTTGATAACGACCAGAAAGCAACCAGGACACGATTGATGGCCGACTGGTTGGCCTGGTTTCTATTGATGTGTAAACACAGCCTGTACGTGAGTGAGTAAGTCTAGGGGATTGTCCCCACTGCCGCTCGGTTGTAGACGTGCTGTGCGCAACCCCTTTCCATGCACCCACCCTATGCCTTTGTTGTTGCTGCTCGTAATTTTTCAAGTACGTTTCACCAGTGTATACCTAAAACTGGAGCATAGTGAATAGACTACAGCATACATGCAGTTCCCTCGTTGAAAATGAAAGTCTGTAACATGTCTGACTCGGCCTTCATGCTTCTGCCCTAACATCTATGTGCTGTACGTGTAAGCATGGTTGATTTGTATTTGTACAGTCGGAGACTGCATTTTGGTAATTCTATTTACACTGCCAAGATCAGACAAAGCTTCCAGAAAACAGAATTATGGAAAGTGTTTCTTCGCCCCCTCCTGTAAAAAAAATTGAATCAAATGGAGATGTCTCTTGCATTTGTTTTTTATGAAATGTGCAAACAACAATTGTCTTAGGCCTTGTTTAATTCAGTCAAAACCCGCTGTTTGATTGATTTTAAAGTTTATGTGCATGAATCATTAATCCGATGAGTGGTTGTTCTTCTTTGCTATCATCAGTCATGCGTGCAGCCATGAATTGTTCTTTCAAACTCAAGCCTCCCCCCGGAGAAAAGATGAGGGGCTATCATTCATGTTGAAATAAAATATTTAATCATGTGACAATGTGACTGCCTTATGAATCATCTATCTGTCATCCTTTTTAAAGCTACAATGATGGCCCAAGGCCATGTTCTTACACCCCTACGACGGTTTCCTTGTATACTTTTTATATGTTGTATTTTCCGGCACTTTGTATTCCATTTTTTAAACAAAAAGACAGAAGTGTGAAAGGTTTACACCAACTTCTGTATGCTCCTTTGTATGTTGTATTTTCCGGCACTTTGTTGTTCAACATTCACAAAAAGACAGAAGTGTGAAAGGCTTACGCCAACTTACGTTTGCAAGTGCCTGCATGGTCTGTGATGTAGCCTTTGGCGGTGTTAAAACATTAGGGTACTTGGAGGATGGTGGGAAACCAAACAGTTGTCCATGAAGAATTAATGTAGGTTAACAGAACAGTTTCTTAATATGCAAAGCTAGAAAATATGATGATTGATGATTTTATCTCCTAGAATTCATTTGATGTCCAAAAAAAGCAACGATTGCTCTAGAGCAAATGCATACAACTTGTACTTCATCATTTGACTGTATATTTATTAGCAATTGACATTACAATTTCTTTGTAGACTGTATATTTTAAAAAATATGATTTTAGATTATTGTTAGAAAAGGTTTGCAGCCTGAAACATTTTGCAGGCTCATGTTTGTCATGTTTAAAATGTTCCGTAGACTTCTATTTATAGTGAGTTGAACATCCTTTGAAAAACAATGTTGAGATCCTGTTATATCCTTTTATATTTCAGTTATGCACTTCTCATCAAAAAGTCATTCAACTGCAATATGTTATACCAATTTTTGTCTTCAAATTCTCCATGTATCATTTCTCTGATCCAACAAACTCATTCGTCTTTGAATCATTCAATAGTAAAAATAAAACCTAATCACAAATCATTTTATCAGCTCATGCATGATATGAAAGTAGATTTACAATTCACAATTTTTCAATTTTCCCAAATTTTCCATCACAATTTGATAGAATGTGATTTTCGATCTCCATGTTCATGTGTTTTGCTTGACTGCAGAGGGTGTCTTTATGAAGTGATAGGTATGAGAAATGGAGAAGTTATTTGTTTGGAGCCAGAAGGATATTAATTCATACTCTGGCTTTACAAGATGATGAGCAGAAATCTTTTCCTTTTCTTTTTCTTCTATCTGTATGTTAACAAAATAAAATACAAAGGGAATAAGAAGAAAGAACATGTCTTTGATAGCTGAATGATTTGGAAACATTACAATAGGACAGGATTATCATGTTGTACTTCAAATATAAAAGATTGAATTTGTTCAATGAAACAACTTCAGGAGACTTTTGTAATCTGAAACTAATTTTGAATTCAATTTTTCATGCTATTTTTGTAAAGCAGTGGTGTTAGGAAACACTGGTACACAAGTTAAACAAATTTCTATTTACCCATTCAAAACACTTAAAGGAATTCTTAGGTTTACTTAATGAAGCTTACATCAACTGTTGAAATAGAAATCATGCTTTCTGAGTAACTGTAATTCTGCCAGGTAAAAACAAAGATGGCAGAATACGAAGTGTGGACTTCTATATGCATACCCTCTGTAGTAGCCCCTATTCATGTGAGGTATGTATGGAGGTATTGAAGACAAAAAATAAGCTCAATTCTGAGAAAAACAAGGTGAAGTCGGTGCTTACGTTGAGGTAAAGGTAAAACCATCGCACCTGTATTCTTTGCGGCCTCGCCTTTTGGGCATTTCCTAGCGAGAGCGATGAAAAACAACGGCGCCTCTTGTGATTCTGTCGGTCGCGCCGTTAGCTCGATGGCGGTGAATATTCATGTACAGGTGGGACAAGTAGCACTCTCCGTCCTCCAGTAAACTGTAGCCTGTGGGCCGGATGGGTAGATGCAGCTAGTGGGGCTGCATTCACATTGGGGGATTAAGTCCTTACTATTATTGTAGCCTCTGGTATGAGTAGATGAAGTGGGGCTGCATTCACATTTGGGGATTAAGTCCTTACTATTTTGTAGCCTCTGGTATGAGTAGATGCAGTGTGGCTGCATTCACATTTGGGAATTGCGTCCTTACTATTTTGTAGCCTCTGGGATGGGTAGATGCAGTGGGGCTGCATTCACATTGGGGGATTAAGTCCTTACTGTTTTGTCAACCATTCGAACAACATAATGCTCTCTCTCTTGGGGGCTCTCTTCAAAACCTTCAACAAAGTTGCCCTCGTGAAGGATAATATGGCCTCTTTGTAAAGATAAATGATTTGCTATGGGGGCATGAAAGGGTTGGCCTCCAGAATCGAGCATAGAAAATTATTGATTTGTTTCAGTTTGCTGATTATTTTCACATTTAGATAATGAAAAAAAGAAGAAAGGTTTTGTAGTAAAATTGGGTCTGCAATTATAACACTTGAAGAGACACGATCTGTGGCACAGCTAAGGAGGAGGGGTAGAGGGGGCAGGTTGCATGGCAAGAGGAAGAGGAGACAAGGGAGAGGGAAGGAGAGAGAGAGAGAGAGACATACACACAGACAGACAGACAGACAGAGAGAGAGGAAGAGAGGAGAGGGAAAAGTAAATGAAAAGAAGATAAAAGGACCTCCTACCACACCCTCTCCTTACTTGGTAGCATTCTATCCCATCGATTTGATCAGAGCTTCTCCAATGATGTCATAATGCCAATGCCCCCCCCACCCCTTATTATCTGGACCTCCACTATGCCACTTAGCATGATCAATGTGAATAGGTTCAGAAAACATGCACTTACATGTACTTGAAAGATATCGAGCTAGACAAGCAAACACAAAGGCAATTAGCTTCAGCTCACCTGGAGGGAGGTGTATAGAACTGAAGATAATAAGGTGAGACAGTTTTGATAGTGAAATATTAAGAAGGTCGGCCGCTGGGAAGGGGGGGGGGGGAGGGGGAGAGAGAGTGTGAGAGAGTTAGAGAAGGAAGAGAGAGAGAGAGAGAAGGAAGAGAGATAGGTAGAGACATGAATTTTGTCAATTTTTGATACTGTTTACATAGGCTAGCTAAAGGTGATAGAGACGAGCTCAGTATGTCTCAGTATTGAGAAAAGCAGTTGGGGTGGGGGGGGGGGGGGGGGATGGGAAGGGAGGAGGTGAGGGAGAAGGGGCTGATACACATTTATTGTTTGTCAAATTTTGAACTGTTTAAATTTGATTGCTAAGAGATTATATCACTGTGAATGTTTATTTCAACGATGTCAAGACTGACATATATTGCAAAGAATGGCCTAAAACTTTGGAATGTGTTTGTTAAAAAACATTTATCCATCGTCTACACATCCATATGTTGTGTTGAGGACACTATTATTGCACAGTGACCCAATGCACTAGAAGTACTCCAGTGGCACCCTTCCTTTTCTCACCGTTGGGCAGTACCTCAGGAAAATACATATATACCATAATAATAATAATTGCACATTCACCAAAGTGTGAACAAGGCCAGGGAGAAAGATGGAGAGATGGAGACAGATGGAGAGAGAGAGAGAGAGAGAGAGAGAGAGAGAGAGAGAGAGATGAAGAGAGATGGAGTGAGATGGAGTGAGATGGAGAGAGATGGAGAGAGAGTGTAGGTGTATGAAGGAGCTTTGGAACCCGAGACGGTGAGCTTTAGACATAATACACCTGAGGGGAACCCGGCAGGTATGCGTGACGAGGCAGCGCTACTCAGGTGAGACTGGGGCCCCTGTCGCTCTCAGAAAAAGGGTAACCCTTTGGAAGGTTTATATGCAAGTCTAATCTCTTGCATGCAAGCACAAACTAGTTTGTAAAGAGTATGCCATTGGGCAATAAATGCAAGTTTAATGATTTATGTACTGCTGAAAATTGTTAATTGCCTAAGAATCTGCTTGCAAACACATATCTGGTTCTTATTTGTGAAGAATATGCCATTGGGGGCAATAAATGTAAATTTTATCAAGCTGGTGAAGACTATCTAATCTTAAGCTTGCATGCATAAAACTTTTTTGTATGATGCAGTTGCCGAAGACTATATTATGAGGCAAAAAATAGTAGGCTAATCTTCTTTTGTAGTTAGTATTTGAAAGGTAACAAGACTGGTCATGCACAGTTTGATGACAGTTGCTGGAGAATGTAGACTGTATATAAGGTAATTGTCAATTCAGTATTGAAGGTTATATACCAAGTTTAATTTGCAAGTGCATACTCTACTACATGTGTGCTATGAGACAACCATTTGAAATGCATGTTTTTCATGTAATTTTGCATGTTTGAAGATATTTGAAATCACATTCGTTTTGCACATAGTGTTTGTTATTCCTAGTTAGGTGCCTTCATCATGTCCATTTCCTTTCAAATTCCGTAGGCATCATCTCTAGCATCTCATCCAGGTCACCTACTTTTTCGTTTTCTGAAATCACTCATGCGTAAACGTCCAGGCGCCATTTTGTCCTTTTCTGGTCCATTTTAAGGCCTTTCTATCTTCCTTCCTATCTCCACTATCCTAGATCCTACAAACTTCTAACAAATGTCTCTAGATAGTCTAAGAGATGTTCTTTAATCTGCTACTTATAACCTGCCTTCAAAATGCCATCTTCATACTCAAAATTCAAATCTGAAACCGACTCCGTCAACAATCTCTCAAATTCTTGAAAAATTGACCCTAAATAATCTAAAACTGCCATAACTTTCTCATATAAATTCCGTTTTGTAATTAAATCTCACAGTATCTTTATCTCATAATTGCACATAGCCATGCCAAATTTCACGCTCCAATGGCTCTGTAAAACATAAATAGCGCCCTCTAAAGTTCTGGGAATTGGCTTTCTTTCTGTGGCCGTATCTCCATTATGGCTTGGCAGATCTGTACCCTTTTTTGGATTTAGATACTTGAAGATATGCCCTTTCCAGCCATATACAAAATTATATACCCTATCACTGACCAACTTTGCGAAAATTGCCCTCCAAATTCGCCATTTTGAAGAAAATTGAGAAATAACTTCAACTTGCTCTAAAATGGCGATCTTTATACCTACGTCGTTGAAACTTGGCAGACACATGTATCCATATACGTGACAACTGTCTGCCAAGTTTGGTAAATTTTAATAACGTCAGCGCAAAGTTATCGCCAAAAATGATGAATTTGCTATGCATTACGTAATAGCGCCTTTAATGCGTGCAGTACATTGCGTGCAGATGACAATGGTGTCAAACTGACCGCAATGAAGTGCCCTTTCGAATGATACCAAGTATGGTATATGTTTACACAGAAAATTGTGAGTAAATCGCATTTGAACAAGGGTCACTATACGAATTCCGCCCGATTATAACACTTATCGGCGATGACGTCATTTTTTCAGACTACTTTTCGCCCCCTAAACATCCTTTTTTTTCGTTGAAAATTTGCAATGACATTCCGAGATGCAATACGCAGGGCACCTCGTGGCCGGATTTTTAAAAGTAGTCAAGGGGGCCATTTAAGACGCCATTTTGTCCTTTAAATCTATTTTACATCACATGTTTCGATAGGATTATCATAGAAAAAAAGAGAGTAGTTTACAATAACAACCATGAAATTCTCTTTCAATGATACCATATACGGCCCATAAAGAGACATAAAGAGAGAGAGAAAAAACAATTTAACTCCGGTCATAATACAGATCCTGTACGTTTTCCGCCCATGCATTACACGCATTGTCTATGGGGCAAATCGGGTTCACGCTTTTGACCCCTAGAACGAGCTTGATTGATTTGACGAACATGCAACTAATCCCATTTGTTTTTGCACGCAGTGCTTGCGAGCCCTTTCTAGGTTCTTTCCCCTATCCCAATTTCTTTCAAACTTCGTAGGCATAGTCACTACCATCCCATGAAGGTCACTGTTGAGGCCTTTCTTTCGCCCTACCTGTCTCCAATATTACAGAAGCTAAAGACTTCGTACAAATTGCTCTGGATAGTCCGAGAGAAGCTCTTTCGTTCGACACGTAGAAACACGGCGTCATTGCACGCACATCGTTGTGACACGATTGCATTTCTAGTGTCAATTTGATGTAGTGCCAGACTACTTTCCCTTCTGTTCCTACATATAAAATTACAAAAATTTATGGCTCAGGAGAGTTTATTCTTTTAAGAGGATCTTTAATAATATGATATCTAAAATATATTTGAGTAGTGCCCCAAGGGAAAAGGAATTTATGGTATTTTTGTACACGGCAAATGGGAGAGTTATCCTCGTCCTACGTCACAATCCACTGACCAAACTACCAATTTCTGATTCGCATAGACTTAGTGGTCTCATCTTTCAAACATTCATAACTTCCTTACTATTTGTCTGATTCATTTAAAACTTTTGCCATTCTGTTTCGTTATTTTTCTGCTTTCATACAAATCGACTTAATTCAAGGGTTGGATTGCCCTTTAAGTTTAAACTGTTTCTGGTTGATACAGAACACCTGCTCCTGGGCAAGTGCTGAAATTCTAGTCACAACTTTGCATGCATTGTGATGGAATATATTTCATTAGGCAGCATTTGATAATATAGTTGGCTATGTCTGGCAGGCCAGCTTAGATTGCGCTTGTTCCAGGAAAATGATTGTTTTTATGAAGATTCTGATTCCCGACCTACACTGTACATGTATGAGAGATGGGAGAGGAAAGAAAAGAGAAAGCGAGAGAGTGGGATAGAGAGGAAGAGTTTGATGAAGACAGATAGAAAGAGAAAGAGGGAGGGGGAATAAAGAGATGGATGAGGAAAAAAAGAAAAAGGATGAAAAGGTGGATGAAAGGAATTGAAGAAAGAGAGAGAGGGGATGAAGAGATACATGAGGAAAGAAAGAAAGAGGATGAATGGTTGGGAAAGAAATGAAGGAAGAGAAAGAGAGAGAGAGGGAGAGAGAGAGAGAGAGAGAGAGAGAGAGAGAGGATGAAGATATATGTGAGGAAAGAAAGTTTGATAAGAAAATAAAAGACACAATGTTAACATAGAAGAGGGAGATATATATATATAGAGAGAGAGAGAGAGAGAGAGAGAGAGAGAGAGAGATAGAAAGAGAAAGAGTGGATAAAGAGATATGTGAGGAAAGAAAGGATAAAGACTTTGATGTGGAAAGAAAAAACAAAATGTGAGCATAGAAGAGAGAGAGGGATAAAGAGATAGAGTTGAACTCTATGCATCTCGGGAGAGAGAGAGATATTGAAGAAGGCAATGAAGGGGGTCATGAATAATTCATGTTGGTATCTCTAATGGTGCATATACCCACCATCCTTCACCTTACCTCCAAGGTGTGTGTGCTAAGGTATTCCTGAGCGAACCTCGGCCCACTTCAGGTGAGGGCGACGGTTATTCTGACCAATCACGGCGCTGCGAGCGAGCTGAGCTCATGCCTGCGATGGATGCCTCATGTATTTTTTCTTTGAGTGGCTGCGAGGGGGCTGCTAGTTTTGAGAAGAAGACCTGGTAAACACTCTTGGATTATTGCAATCGCTGTATTTTGATTACTCTTTGAAATACAAGATGGAGATATCTCGGAATCGGAAAGGCATGAATTCATGTCCTTTTATTCATTTATAGGCCTCTTTAACATCCTATTGCATCTTTTTACTCTTATAAGTAGTTGCAATTATTTCCATACAAAATTGTTTGCTTGACTGTTAGCTCATTATTAATACAGAGTAAACAGTAACATGACATGTACATGGACTAAGTATTGGTTAAGATTCATTGTCTTTGTTAATTATATTGTATTTCAACTGGTATTATTTTAAACAATTGTTAAAGAAATGTGATATGTTTAAATGTTTAAATGTGAAATTTTTATTTGTAAATTGTCATTCAATTCAGCTGAGGCTGCGAAATGATGATATTAATAAACTGAACTGAACTACATTTAGTTTTAAATCCCTAACAAAAATAGAATCTCCAGAGTTGTAAGAGTCAAAGTAGGTTCGGGTGAATTATTTTACACTGAAAGTTAAAAAAAGAAAAATATGAATAAGAGTTTACCTGGATCTAGGGATTGGAGTTCTTGAACTTAGACTTAGAGATGGAAAGAATCGTCAATATTTATATGCTCTTTATCCGCTCAATACATCTGTCGTGTTTTAAACCAAGATCCAACCCCTGAGGATATACTTCATCCACACTGCATGACTCCCTACTCCCATCTAGGGTATATTACTCTAGACAACAGAGGGCTATGTATATAGAAGTCCTTGACAGCCTGACACCACATCACTAGCTACCTGTCCGGGAGAAGGCACTCAATTTTAAAATTGTAAATGGAGGAATTTGGTGTATCCCCCTTTTACCCTTTTACCTAGCCCCATCTTAGACATACTACTAGAGACTTCATCTAGGACTGCGTACATAAGGCCTGTCGTGAGTTTGCCAAATAAACCGCTATTTTAACTATCCCGATCGCAAATTAACCAGTTAATTTGTGTCCTCATCAGAAATTGGTGGGACATTTTGTCGAGAAAATATCCTGAGAAATCTGGTCTTGTTTCCCGCTATTTGGGAAATAGCGGGCTAATTTGCGCCCGTCCGAGCTAGTCTGTGATGAGCGTATCAGTCTGGTGAACACACATTTTTGAGCTTTCGGGATAATATCCTGAGTCTGAAAATATCAGGTTATTTGGCAAACTTGAGCTGATGAGGACAGGCCTATAGAGGTACTTGGCTTAAACCACGTCACTAGCTACCTGTCT